>PNEQ01124808.1:19639-29935 GCA_003012365.1 Medauroidea extradentata
GAATTTCAAAAAAACCTAAAACTACTTTTTGGGTATTTACGTAAGCAATATTTTGAAGTGAATATCAACTCTCTATCCCGAAGGTTTCGATAGATATCAATAGTTGATTGGAAACACATTTAACGTCTTTTCAGCCCCTTAAAAGTTGAACTTCGAAAAATCCTTAAATTGGCTAATATGCATTTTTACGAGTGTCCTAGTAAAGTAAAAATCACGATGATAGGCCGTCGGGTTCGAGCTCTATCGACATTTATTCGGAAACACATTTCACCCCTTTTCACCCCCTTAGAGGTCGAATTTCGAAAAATCCCTTCTTAGTGCTCGCCTACGACCTGAGGGGAACCCCCACAAAAAATTTCACGATTCTAGGTCCAGTGGTTTGGGCTGCAGTTTTATATGTCAGTCAGTCAGTCAGTCAGTCAATCAGTCACCTTTCATTTATATATATATAGATTTGTATTTTCTATCTATGTTGATAAATGTATTTTAATTTCTTATAGTTACTTGTATTATTTGTATTTTATAAACTTTGTATATGTATGACTTTGTTAATGGCTGTATTACAGTCTTTTGACAATAAAATCTCAATCAATCAATCAAATGCCTAGAAGTGAGGATGCGGAAAGGACGATGCAGTACGATATTAGCGCTTCAGAATGGCCTCTAGGCACATGTCACGGAAGGCCGTGCAGTATTCTTGCCAGTAGCTTGCCTCGGTGAGATATTCAGCGGTGATCCTATAATTTTACAAAGTGATACAGATGGTAAATGTTTGTTGTCCACGCCTATAACTTTTAAAATATTATACACCAAGAGATCAAAGAATTCGTTCCAAAAACACCAATTTTCGAAATTTTCGGGAGCGAGAAAGCAATATTTTAAGATTACTGGATGACGGGAATTGTGTATACACACGAGTAATGGTATTTGAATGCTATTCCTAAGCTTCGACTGGTAGAAATTCATCCACAAACTGGTCAGCGCACGTGAGTGACCATTAAAATAACGCTATCCGCGCGTTTGCGAACTTCAAGTCATCACTGAGCTCTAAAGATAATTATCTCGTTACCGAAAACGGCGAAAACGTGTGTAGTCACAGACATTTTATATTGAGTAATGAGTGCATTTCACAAAAACCTTTAAAATTGAATTATCACTGGCAACACTTAATTGTGTTTAATACGACGTTATAATATTTTAGGGTAGTCGCTGAAAATCTCTTCGAGGTGACTTTCCACGGGATGCCTGTCGGCTAGCAAAGTTGATTGCACCTAGAGGCTACGCTGAGGGGTAACGCCTGTGCCTGGATTGTCCTCTGTTATTCTGCGCTTCTAGGCCTCGAAAGTACAAAATACAAGCGGTTGTTTTAAAGCCATCAGTCGGTTGTGTTTATATAACAAATATTCACTTAGTAGAACTCCAACAGCGTCTGAATTCAACAAAAATGTTTGGAAATATTTGAATGCTGTATTGTGTTTTTAGATTTACGAATTGTACTGCTCTAATAATTTACAAATTATTTCAAAATTACAAAGTACCAATTTTAAACTTGAGCCACATTCTGGAGTGTTAGATATACTGTTAGAATAATTCTTCTTATTATGACTTCTAAAGTAATTGAATTTAGCTGCATGCACTGAAAATCTGCTTACCATGTAATTGCTTGTATAGGGGAAAATATAGTAAAAAAACCTATTTATTTCGTTTACAAACGTGTAACCTGAAATAATATTCAGACTTGGTAGGTATAAAACATGTTCTACAGCTGAAAAATATTGACATCAGCAAATTAAAATCACATTTGACGTGAATTTTTAATAGACTTGAAATATATAAACCAATGTTTTGCGTAACCAAATCATTATCTTTTATCATAATTTGGTTTGAATTCACAACGCATTTTATTTCACGATTTATGTAAAATTAGCACCGTATAAATGTTTTCAACTCTTGATGGAGTTACAGGTAAAACTAATCTGAATTGAAGAAAATGTCAACAGAAAGTAAGAAATAACAACCTCAAATTAAAACCTTTCTTTGCAAATGTCGTGCATTTCACAAGACTTTCGTCTGAAAAAATTACACTTTTATCAAATACTTCAAATCTAACCACCATTTACACTCAAGCAGATATTTTTCTGCGGAATCAAATATTGTACTTTGGAGAAGTACTACTGAGAGACAAATAATTAGGTTTCCACAACAAAATGTTGCTGTAAAAATTATTTTGTTCCGTAAGACCAAAGCAGTTATAAACTTTTAACACCGAGTTCTACGACGAGCTGTTTTTTTAAAAGCCGTGCGTTCGATTGCTGCATTAAACATTCGACTCAGTGTAAACGATTTCCACATATTTTGCTATGAGTAATATCGTAATACTTTGTTCATTTCATTGAAATTAAAAATAGTTTAAATTATGCAAAACCTTGTTATAAAAATTAGACGTATATAAAAAACGATGGTGCCATTTCTAATGTAGACCTATTAAATATTAATTCCACCAATTTAAAACGGAAAATTTATTTTTCAAGAATTTCAATTTCGTATGTTGCAAACATGGATGCCAAAGTAGGATATTGGATGATGGTTATTTGTGCTTCGACATACTATTGCGGTTACCATACGTGAAATATTATTTTTAATATAGTGTCCTAAGTTTTCCTGTTGTGCCAGGAAAGCACAGTGGACGGTATTGGTTTTCCTCCGCGCAGCAGGGTAAAAAGAAACAACCGCAATTGTCCAACCTTCTTTTGCAAGACACGTGCTTGGTTTTCCTCGTTCTTGACGTCAGGTCTGGGAACATCACCTTTGTTCGTGAACGTGCGCTGTTAGATAAGATGTCCGCTGATACGCCGACCAATGTGGCGAGGCGGTTGTTTGTGCCACGACACCACCCCGCGTGGTGGAACTGCAGAAAGAAATGGGAGGCAGTGCTCATTAGAATAAACTTGAGCATGTGTTCTCTTGTTTCCTTGCCAAACTTAAACAAAACATTTTCTAATAAAAAAAAAAGAAATATCGGGTGATTTTTTGACAGTGTTTAAGACATTTTCTCACGTAGCGTATGAGCGATATTGCAGCTTGTCTCGCGTATTACTTTTTTTACGCAAAACTGCTACGCTGCAGACAAAAATGACTATTTAGTAAATATAAAAGCACTGTTAACTACGTTTCTATTTTTTTTGTACGCTTGTTAGAGACATGTTTTGTCGCTATTCAGTTGTTGCAATGAAATTGGAGGCCGCCATTTTGAACACGATGATGTGAAATGACACGGGAAATGCACATACTTCTATTTACTTTCTTATTTTATTTCTCGTAAAAGTGAGACAAACCAACCTAAACTGTTATTTATGCTCCTCACTCATGTTCTATCACACACAGAGTTGCAGTATGCACATCACTACAGCGAAGCACGCAATCAGTCATTCCTGGTTGCATACGTGGTAGGTGAAGTGAAGATATTTTGCGGTCAGTACTTATATCGAGGTCTTCATCGCTGGTGAGGGGTGACATGATCTGAGTATGGAGCAGTGCCGGAATCAAGGGGTTGGGGGAAAGGGAAGATCCCCTTAAAAAAACCGCCAACCAGCGGCATCGTCCGGCATGATTCCCACTTGCGAGTATGCTCGCCGGGAATCTAACACGGATAGCCTTAGTAGGAGGCGAATGGTCTGACTATTCGACCACAGCGGCCCATATTTGTTTCAGTATAGCCTACCTATTGCGATTCTTATAAATGTTATCATTTTATGGGTGGGGAGAAACCAGACCCCTCGACCACAGTGGCAGTTACTTGGTAGACAAATAGCACTTATTTCTGTGAAATCAAACATTTAATTTTTACCATTAAAGGACGACAGACAGTTTTTAAGACATTTCTTTTTCTAATTTTGTCTCCATTTTATTATATTCGGTCACAAATAGCTAATTTTTACTTTACACACACACACACACACACACACACACACACACATGTATATATATATATATATATATATATATATATATATATATATGTATATATACATATATATATACACACACATAAGTTTAGTGTTAAAACCTTTAATGTGATTGAGGTGAGTTAAACGAGCAAATTCTTCACGTTGCTATTGATTTTGGTTAAACTATTTGGTAACCAGAAATGAGTTTTTGTCTATCAAACGATTTCCTAAATATCACAGTAATTATCAATACTTCTTCAAACTTTGCAAGCGAATACAGCTCTTTACATTTGACCTGGATCATGCGTCCCGAGTGTCAAACTTTCTATTTTCACCTCATGGATAATCTGTTAAAAGTTTGTTGCCGTATTTTACATACACGATGTATTATAATTGCTTCCATGCAAAGTGACTTCACGTGGTCGTTTATTAAATATAACCAGTGAATTAGGACAGAGTGTCTTCATTTTGTGAGGTGATAGCTTACGAAAAAATTTTCAGTTTCTCCGTAAAATTAATTACCTTGGGAGTAATGCTACCCTGGAAACCTACTATAATATTTAATTTATTTTACTTCTAAATAAAATGTCACTTTCCGTTAAATAAGACACACTGGGTAGTATCAAAACAATTAACAGCCAAGTAATTTTCCATTTTACTTAAATTAAATTTTAAAGTCGATTTTCAGGGTAGTAATACTCTATTTATATTCACTTTGCTGACAAATTAAAAACACATCTTCAACTTGCTTTTTCATAAACTACCGATAATTTAAAAAAAAAAAAAAAAAAAAAAAACCTGTCATGACTTATCTGTATAAATGTCAGCTGAGATTTCTCTCTAATAATATTCGCTAACGTAAAGTTAGTGACGAATATGAGATGACTTTAATAGTCACGCTTGGTTTGCCTTTAGGTGTTAAATTTAACGGCCTTGCAGAAGAGAGACAAACCCGTACATAGCTCCAGATTTGTGCAGCACGGACGTAAATGTATCTATTTTGCTAAGCATATGTCACTTACCTTTCATTTTTGTATTTATCGGGTTGCTGACGACATTTGCGATTTCCACCCCTGTTTAAAAGTTCATAATATTCTAATTACGCTCCGTAATACAACATTCAGCGTGTTAGAGCTATTGGAATAGACGTGCAAAATTCTAGTTTATATTTGGGAATTGACCTGTACGTCCTTGAACACAATATGTTATGCCGTTGGCAACTGCCTGTTATGTGATGTCATTTACATATTTGACTAATATTACATGAAATTGGTCACTCTACCGTTGAAATTGTAATTACTGGCTAAATGTGTTCCCCGCTGCAAGCTACGTTATTGTTTGCTATTGGAAGACGTTGATGAACCGAACAACAGCTTGCAGTCTAGCCTGAAGTCAGAAAATAATGTAAATTTTCACATCTGTACTAATAGTCTGTTCTGGATATCTTTTCGATGTAAATAGGCTGACTATAAACGTTACTATAAGAGAATATAGCGCCCATTGATCACATCCCTGAGTGATGCACTAGACTGATGCAAATATTACGAGATTTTATGCATTTAAGCCTAAAATCAACGTTTCGTCGCAGAATGAATTTTTGGTGTAGCTGACCGCCGATGTTATGGTAACACACCAAGCGTCCTTTAATAAAACTCACCAAATTTACATGAGGATCAAAACGCTCCTGTGATCAAGACAAGAAAACAAATTTTGATGTTACACCGACAACATTTTTGAGTGATTTTTTTTTGTTGCAGTAGTAGGTTTTTGTTTGCCTATTCGTCCCAATTTCATTTTTTTTTTTTTTCACTTCAGTTGTAATCTGCATTGCAGATGGATTGAACGGAACTGCGAAGATGACGTGGTTAGGTCGCTTGCCTCCCATCGTGGTCATTTGTGTTTTATTGGTGACCTCCACTCCCGCTTTTCTCATATGGAGAACGTGGCGGACGTTACACATCGTCAGCAGGTTCTCTTGTGGTAGCTACGCCTCCCCGCATTTGCAGTCAGATAATGCTCCAAATTGTCTTCATATTTTCGACATGACCACTTAAGGGCATGTTCCTTCTTTTTTTTCAGATTGGTGCCAATAACTCAAATAATTTTTAACAATAAGATTTGAAAAAATTTGAGACAGTATGCAGTCCCACAATACACAATAATGTGGGAGCGTTTTTAAAAAATAATTAACCATTCACCAGCAAAAAATATTTTGCTTCATTTTTAGCTTCTTTACACGACAAAAAATAACTTGTAATTTGACTGACGAATTCTAAGAAACTGCTCAGTACGTTGCTACAAAAAAAAATTCAGTTACAAATTATGAGATATTAGTGTCAAAACTGTGGAGCGAAATTTTGATATGAGTATTAGGTAGTAGTAAAAAAATATTTTCGGAATCGTTGCAAAATTATGGAAAATTTTATACTGAGGCTAACCGTGAATGTAGCAAGGTATTTTTATTTATTTGATCTGCAGTGTAAAAACATGTGTATTATTTGTTGTCGTACATTTTCAGATGACACTTATCTGTTTCATCATCACGTCTTTCACTGACTCATAGAAATATCATCGTACGTAATCGGCTAACTTATTTAAACTTCAAGGCGCCCTAGGCCCGTCAGACTAAGCGCCCTCGCAGCCTGTTTTCCTTCCTTCTTTAGTAGCTGGCGTCCTTTCCTCGTTTTCAGCATCGCGTTATTTAATATTACTCGGCTCTGTCCTCTCGCTGTGTATAATAATAGTAATAACACAATAATTAATCTTAATTGTAACAGTTATTTGAAACTAAATAGCTGGATTGGCCATATAGCAAATAAAATTAAAAGAGACAGCATAAGTCAACATTGCCAAAGTAAAGCCATTAAAAAATATATTTACTCGTCGCGAAACTGACGTGTCTTTCAAAAATAGCGATGGGAAATTCTTCACATTATCTCCTCGCTAAAGTGCGACCTTGTGAAAGTTGAGCCCCACGGCCCGGGCATAGTGGTAAATCCGGCCCTGCTGATAGTTAATAGGAGCATATAGTGTAGAAAGCGCTGTGATTTGATACTTCTTCTCATATAATTCCGCATTTTCCCCACAACTATTTCTGTACGCAAACAAACTTGTATATTAAGCACCTTCTGTGACGTCATTATGTATGTGAAAGTGCTCTACGATATTCTAATGCCGAGTGATTGCAGACTACATACACCGCAAATACAGAACATTGCTTACTTTCTGGGTAAACCCACACAGTTGTCCCGATTTTCATTTTACTTGGTTTTGTGTTTTTGTCTAGGGTGATATTTGTGAAATTGTATGCAACTGTATGATAACTAGTACAAATTATTGTTTTATTTACCTCTATTGATGTAATGTCACATTGCCCCAGCCACCTTTACTTTCTCATTTTCCGTCACCTTCACGACCAGAATATCTCAGCTCTAAGTATTCATATAGTAATTACGATGTACGCCAAGTAATGGTATCAAAACGCCTTCATTATTCGTAAAGTCATCATCTAAAAAGGAAAATAATATATTAGAAATAATCATTTAATGATAACACCAATAAATCATTACTTAATCGGACATACTGCAGATATAATTTTCAGGCACTTAAGAATAGATGTGTTTGTAGCATTTTCTGTGTATCATTTTAGATTTTATACACGATATGCAGAAGATATCAAAGGAACACTGTAACAAATCTCTAGTTGTTAGGAACAAATTTTGTCAAAGGTTGTATGTTCAGTCACTACGCATAATTGGACGGTCTTCGAGTAAAAAAGTAACAAGTCAAAATTTCGCTCTTTTCAGGAGAGACAAAAAAACTGCCTGGTAAGAAATAAAAAATGCAAAACTTTAATTTTTTCTGCATAACTCTTTCATCTACCAACACATTCATCTATCAGTAGTGAAACATCACAATTTCAATTATACTTTACCGTGTTCATTTAAGCAGAGTTCTTTTTCTGACTTATTGCATTTTAACAGTTCGCTTGAACTTCTTAAATTAGCATAAAACCAGTTATTTGTGGACGTAGATTCTGTAGTGTGAAAATTTTATGCTATCTATATTAAAATCAAATCAATAAGTAATAATCAACTTAATTCCTAAGGATTACATTTGTTTACGAGTAGTTAAGGAAACGAAAAATATTTACGTTAAAACATATTTTTCCTCTTATGAGTCTCAAATAGGATCAGAGACATTTTTCCCTATTTTCAAGTTTTTATAAAACACATGAAAAACAGGTGGGATGTGGGGTAACAATGACATGAGTTTTTTTTTTTCCTTCAGAAATTGGCACTACATCATTGTAACAATGTTGTGGTTTCAGACGAGGATGAGGTTGATGGCAACGTGTCACATCAATGTCCAAGAATGTATCTTCTTTCTTCAGAGATGTTTAATACTGCTCTTTAGTTGGCTTATCGATAACATAGAGCAGCCACTTTGCTTGTTGCCATGCAAACTTCACGTCATCTTCATACTGCGTTTCTGTTCTGAGAAGTGATGCATAGTCAAGGAAAACTTTTCGTGTAAGCTCAACGACTCTGAATGGATTCTTTTTTCCTGCAATTCTAATAAGCTGTGCCTAGTCGTGAGGATGACTGATTTGCATATGGTACCTCTTCCTCGCTTCCTCAGTACATTCTACTGTGACCTGGAACCATACATCTATGATCCAACATATCAATTATCTTTTCCTGCCAAACATGAAGACACATAGGACGAAATAGTGTGTTTTTATTCTGTCCTGGACGTGAGTCACTGTACAGATCAACATGCTTGGTTTCTTCAGAAAGGTTCAAAATTGCTTTGCCCATACACGATGGCAGGATTTATCGTCTCATTGCAACTACTGTTATCAATACACGAACACAATGTTTACATGTAAAAATTGATATAAATTTTAAAAATTAGTATACAATTAATTATATAACTAGCTTTGCTAAGATGAGGCTGTGGCGGATCTTCAATCACTCCTGTTATTACTTTGATTCTTGCCTTCTGTGGTAAAATAAATCTCCTAACTTAGACTAGGGTCATTCGCCATTCATGCTGACAAACTTCTTATCACTAAGGTACTCCCACCAAAATCGTGGCCAACATATAACTGTTTACAATAATGGAAAATACTAGCAATCATTCCTTGCGATAAAAAAAAAAGGAATTATAATTTTCTACACATTTCGTGGATTTCTATACTACAACTGCTGTTAAATGGAATAATGGGTAATATTTTGTGCACTAATTAAATATTTCACAGATATATAAAATATACTGTCACATATAACAAACTACTTAACCATAAGTTCTGCAGAAGTAAAAATATGTTTCTAAAGTATCCATTTGTGTTTACTTTTCTTTAGAATAAGTGGAACATGATCCTCGCTAATGTGATTAAAAAGAAACAAGTCAGCTTATTCCCTTTTACCCAGTAAGAAATTATTGTTTCTTACCTGATTCGTTTTACAAATTACTAGTTTCTGTGTTTATATTGTTTCTGGACTTATATATGTTTGTCCAATGACAGGCGTGTAAAATTGTGACTTATTGATGAAATAAACGGAAAATCCCCAAAATGTTACTTGTTACCTTTCACCCGGAGATCGTCCAATTGTACAACACGTGATAATGCCTGGAAGGTACGTGGTAAGTTTTGCAAATAAATTCGCTTGCTGCCTACCACCCACGTAAGATTTTCTTACTGTATTACTGTAGAATTGCTGGTAATAATATGAAGTTTACTATCTGCAAGCTTATGAGACGCACGTGGTGAATCTATCTTAACAACAATTCTTGGCGTCTAAAGGAGCTTCTTCGATTATCCATACTATGAAATAAGAGGTTACATTTAACAAAACACCCCTGGAAGTATGTCGCAATGATCATGTTACGCTTTGTATATACATATATAGTTTCCGTAATATCATACGCAACTGCGAACAATGGTCGATGAACGTCGTTATCTGACGCCTGGCACATAGACAATCCGTGATGCGCATAAGAGCAGTCGCTGCCTACGTCGCAGGAGATTGTATCATTCGCGAGAGCATCGAACTTTGGAATATGAGGGCCGGAGAAAGTAACTGTGTCTGTGACAACTTATCACAATGTTTACATGCGCAAATCAGCAGGTACCGTGTTGGTTATCGTACTTTGGCTGCTTTAATAGTAATCAAACGCGCTGTCTACTCAAATAGCTACTTCCAGGCGAAATGAAAGGACCTTATCGTTAATATGTTTTGCACGCTTTGTGTATCGTGTTTCCGCCTGATAAGAACGTCAAGCTACAAATCAGCAAAATGTTTTGGAAATACGCTATTGTAGCAAACTATGTATCACAGAAAAC
>PNEQ01124808.1:30035-98682 GCA_003012365.1 Medauroidea extradentata
AAAAAAAAAAAAAAAAAAAAAAAAAAAAAAAAAAAAAAAAAAAAAAAAAAAAAAAAAAACTCAGATAATTCCCCAAAAGGAATTTCGTCAATAAATTTAAAAAAACGAAATACAAACTCAGAAAACAAAAGGAACGAAAAAATATTATGTTTGCAAACGACACAAAAGAGATACAGACACGTTGAGGAAAGCGAACGAACACAATTAACACAGTAAGTGTAGACAGTTAAACAATAAATACACAGAAGAACAGTGGTCCCCTTACAACAAAATAGAACGGAACTGTATTTGTCTGTGTTTATAATAGTGCTCCTCAGATACCTTACTTATCTTACTACTACTGTTCTGACCATGGGCGCAGGTTCAATTTCCAAGCAGTGCAAACATGGTTCTACATTTACTCTGCATAACATACATAAAATAATATCTGGACAAGAAGAGCATGACGCATGCAGTTTTGCCACATTGTGCACGTAAAATTTTGTCGTATAACATTTTCCCATTAATAGTTCCAATTTAGCCCAGTATTCGCGTGGTATGCTTATAACACGGAAATTTCTAAACTTCTGTACATACCAACCCATATACAGGCTGTTCCAGAAATACTTTTACAAACCTTAAGGGTTGGTTCCTTACACCAAAACAAGAAAAAAAAAGTCAATATAAACATAAGGCCGAAATTCGTTAATTTTTTTAGTTATTGATGAAAGTTTACTTTAAGGCACGGCCGTAGAAGAACAGGTCTGGACACTCGCCTGGAAACTTGACCCCCTTGTTGTTTGGCTGGTAGTTCACCAAGTTCACAACTATGCTGTAAGTCTTTGGCGCTGCAATCAGGGCGGTCGGGCTCAGACTCCACCCACTTTCCTCCCACTAAGATAAACAATTTATCAAAACATATTTTTTATCACTTTATGAAGTACTTCCTTCGCTCACAATCCTAAAGAATGGCTACAGCAATCCTTATTTACTGTATAATGTTAACAATGGAAAAAAGTGGGCGGAATTTGAGCCCGACCGCCCTGACTGCAGCGCCAAAGACGCACAACACTCTCGGTAACTTGGAGAACTGCAGCCAAACAATAAGGGGTCAAGCAAAATACATTGATAGATAGGCGTGTGTCCGGACCTGTACTTCTACGACAGTGGTTTAAGGTGTTGCAAGGCAACCAGCAGTAAAATTAATGTTGTAGATAATTGAATTATTATACTATGCTGATGCCCTTATTTGTGTTTTCTATGTTGGATGTCGGAGTAATTTACAGGGCGCGACAATGCATGATCTGACATGTGCACGTGTGAGAAGAAGCAAGAGGTTGTAATTTACAACATATACTGTGAGTTACGACAGTTTCGCCAATACTAATATCAAGGAACTCCCAGCAAATGTTCTCAATTACATCTGCTTGCTTCCTCACACACATGTACACGTCGAATCACGCACTGTCACGCCTTGTAAAATATTCCCACATCGACCATAGAGGATACAATTGAGGGCATCATAATATTATAATTAAATTACGTAACACTATTAATTTTACTACCGGTTACTTTGCAACACATTGAACTAAACTTTCATTAATAATCCAAAAACTAAGTATTTCCGGACCTGCGCCTAAATTGACTTTTTTTTCTTGTTTTGGTGTAAATAACCCACCCTCCAAATTTGAAAAAAAGTATTTCTGATACATTTGGTATAAGCATATAAAATGTGTAAATGTATGTGTTAGTAAATGGATTTCGTTTCAAGTAGACCTACATAATAAATTTAATATAGTATACTATTAGCATGAAAGCTTGAGGATAGGTAGTAAACAACTATCACAAAGCATTTACCGTAAAATGGGGTGAATAGGGACGCTGGGGTGAATAGGGACCAAATTTCAAATCAAAAGTTCCAGTACGCAGTTTTAAATCAGAGTTTTTCCTAAAGGTTGGCAGTTAATGATTTAACAAAGAGTTATTGTACTGAAATATAATTTAATTTACAATAAAGTTCTAAGCTAGGATTCTGTTTCAAATTTTGTCCCTATTCGCCCCAGCGTTCCTATTCACCCCATTTTACGGTATTATGTATTTTTGAGTGATATTGGTTAGCGCTCAACATCGAGGTTTTAGCGCTGGTTAGGGGAGACATGAGTACGAAGCAGCACCGGAATGAAGGGGCGGGGGAAACGGGAGATCCCCGAGAAAACCCGACGACCAAAGGTATCGTCCGGCACTGTTCCCATACATCTCGGGGGACCGACCCCACCTGGAATCGAACTCGGATCGCCTTGGTGGGAGGCGAATGATCTGACCACTCGGCCACCGCGGGACCCATTTATTATATGTAACCGGTTGACTAACTGGTTTGCATAGTGCATTCGTTTAAAAAATAAAGCTTGGAGTGTTCGATCTCGGACCAATTGTAACCATGCGCTGACTTCCCCGTCCTCGCGGGCGTCGTTTCGAAGAAACACACACGTCAGTCGCGTGTGTGCTAGTCATAAAACTGTACCTTGGCCGGTCGCCGTGGCAACGCGTGTCGCCTTCCCAAGCCCCATCAGTCGACCGCGACGAGCTGCGGGGCGCGGCCGGTACGCTAAGTAACTCATCCATATGTAGGTATTATCCCCCTGCGCCGTGACCTTTGTAGTCGGGCGGAAAACACGCTGACACTGCAACAACTGATGCTAGGAGAACACGAGCGTCTGGGTCGCGTTAAATTTCCCGCCCTTCGGAAATGCTCGGAGGCATCCGTTCATCTTCGACGATTGAACCGCACATCTCCCTCCCTATCTATGACCCCTGTGACAGTTAACATTAATTATGTTTTCTTTAGTTTCAAATGTCAATAAACAATGTGTGCTGAATCAAAGCTCTGTTATGTTAGGTTAGGAAACTACAGTAAAATGAATATTAAATGACGCTGCCTGTAACGCTTCATCGCCGAGGATAAACGAATATTTCCGAGTATTTCCGAGAAGCAGGAAAGTTAACGCAACCCAGACCCTCGCTATGAGAACGTTAGCTCTACTCGGAGGCGTCGCTGAACACACCTCGAGTCAGAGGTTGGGAAACTGTTCGTCGCGATGCATGTTTTGGTCATTTGTCAAGCTCCTCTTCACCATGAACTACTATTTGTCGGTAGTACCTTGGATTGTTCCTACAACAACTAATTCAGTAGAAGTAACAATACGTTCTGTAAAAGAACGATGTTCTTTGCTCCTTTTACAGAACAGATTGTTACTTTTACAATTCATATTGTCGTTGGAGTGAGTGAGATATTTTGGTCAGCGCTTAACATCGAGGTCTTTAGCGCTGGTGAAGGGTAACATGAGGTGTGGATGGAGCAGCGCTGGAATGAAAGGGCTGGGGAAACGGGAGATCCCCGAGAAAACCCACCGACCAACGTCATCGTCCGGCACGATTCCCACATGCGAAAATCCGTGGATCGACCCCGCCGGGAATCGAACCCGGACCGCCTTGGTGGGTATTATCGTTGGAACAATTCAGATAGTAACGACAGCTAAACTGGATGGTGGTCTCAGTTTCGACACAAGTATGATACCTTCAACAAATTGTCTTCCAGTGTGCTACAGGTTAAGAAGATAATCTAATTTACAATAGACCTATTGGTAAAGGAAAATTTTCGCCGCAAGTTTCGCTGGAGACACTTGAGAGAACTTCAGGTGCAAAACTGAATATTACCGAAAAAAATGGCGTTCTATCCGTAAGCGCCAGAATGAGTATTATGAGTTTTACCTCTTACTTATATCAGCGCCACTAAATGTTGAGATGTTCTCTCTCCGAATTAATGTCATTGAGCATCCTGGTAAAATTAACCTTACACTGAGTCATCAGTTGACTAACCGATTCACATAATGACTGCATTAGAAAACACTTACCGTATTTTAACAATATCTGAGATAATTACAATTAATTTCCTATTATAGTAGATAATTCGGAAGTCATGTAACGTAAGACAGTAGTCTGTGCATACACGAATAGACGTGCTTACTGCCTGGAAATATAGTTATTTTATTGGTTTGCTCTTGAATTAAAAAAACTAAAGTAACAGATGGGGGTTATATGACGTCTGCCGGCAGATCAGTCAATATAATGTTAGCACACGGCTAAGCGGAGACATGAAACCTTCCACCTTACTATGGACCGAGTATAGATACGTGACTGGTTTCATGGCACGGAGGCGAACATATTCTACTCACTCCACTTCATTAACTTTCGTCATCTTTGTCATTGCAAAACTATCAGTCAGTTGTCATTGCCACATAACGCTTGTCCTCGCTATAAATGACGCACTTGTGTATTAAGTTTAGCCATCAATCGAGTATCACTTCGTGCGACATCGTAACATTGCTTGTTGGTTTGATTGTTGCATTATATCTAATGGATTTTTTTCGGGATGTGTAACAAAGTTTTCCGTCGACTGTCAACCAATAACAGACTACCTATGACACAGTTTCTCTTAAAATACCAACCTATAGGTGAAAATGTCTAATCAGAACCTATATGTATAATCCAAACATCCAGATTGAGGAAGAATAGTGCACTGAGCAATACACTCATGTGTTTTGTATTGTAATAATGAGGCTGCAGCTTAGTGAAAATATTGCGGCTATAATTATTGTTTACAGTAAAGTACCGCGTTATTAGGCAACCTTATAAATTCAGCGTTTGTCTTGACAATGCATAATAGGAAGGATTTCATTTAATCCTAAAATTATGTTATTCGGATTAAATAAAATTTAAATAACCATATGACAAATCACTAACGTGCGTTTTCTTCTTGAAAGTTGATAAGAAAGCAAATTCTTTAAGAAATATGAATAATATTTTTAATATCGAAAGCCTCGCGTATTTCTTATAATCTAGCCACGAACCATCAATTAAAGGTGGACAGAAGTTTAAAAACCGCTATCATAGGGCATCATCGTCCCTACAAAGGTGAAAATTGAGTATCAAAGTGCACTGTAAAAACGTCCTTGAATGTTTAGGATGTTATTATCCCAGACGCAGTATGGTACAGTTACCATACTTCCGTCTTGTAAATATGCGAACTTTTACAGTTGTTACAATACAAGTCTCGTATCTTCAGTATACATTTGACTGTTTTATAATTAGGTTTAGGAGTGCTACCATGGATGTCTGGGAAACTATTCTACCAAACATACTTTCTTAGCGCTCCTATACGCACGCCTGGTAAATTTACAAACTATTTTTTAGAGTGTGTTTAGTCAAGTGATTTTTAAATACGTGGTCATGCTTCAAAGAATGGAATGACTCTCTAAAGAAATTGCACCGTTTGAAACTATAAATGGATTGTAAATGTCGTGTAATAAAGGCGTCATTCGGAAAATTACATGTACAGTGAGGCGCAGCATGAAAACAATGTCGAATGCCGCCACTAACTGAAAGAATTCAAATCGCATTACTTATGGAAAGTTTAACAGCAGGGATAGCAATTATTAATTAAAGAATTTGTGACTTTCGAGAACTCCTTGATAAGAATATGTAGTTCGAGACACGGCGCTAGAAGAACAATTTTAAGTTTTGGCTATCATGACAGAAAACCAACACTCAGATGTAAAAAGTTTTGTGGTCAACTTTGCGATCAATTAGTTTGCCAAAGTGAAGCAATATTTAAGTATAGTGCCCTGTTATAGAATTAAACGCATATTATTTTATCGTAAAAAGTAATCGGAAATTCACGGCAACGGTAAAGTATTTACTCACAAAATTCATAACAGTCATCCTTTTTAGGATTAACTCGTTTGTGTTTTGTATATTTTTGTAAATTGCCAGCTTACATTAATAAGTATGCTCCTGTAGTATGCCGGAGTTAGCATCCTTCGATGCTAACATCAACACACATGTAAATAAGAACACATTCCGTATGCATTGTCATTAATAGAACGCTTACTTGTATGTACCTTAGCGACTTGGATTGTAGTAAAAAACTGTATGACGTCAGGTTGACGACTGACGAAACTTCTAGCGTTTTTTTCTGGCCACCATAACAATTCGGAAATAATTTCTCTTTAGGCACTCATTTAACTTTCGCGCATGTTTTAATGTTTGTGTAAACAGACACTATCAAGTCAGTTGGAAAGTGGAGAGTGTTGCCTTTGGACGACGTGTTTTTTGAGGATATCTCGTTATCCTACATTTTCATTCCGCTATTGCTTCAAAATTATCACTTCGTCCATACCAGCATTGAAAACCTCAATGTCTACCTGTGCTGTGAACATATGTTCTGTTTGTGCTAGTTACCTGTAAGTTCGCAAGTGTTGAGTCTCACAAGGAACTGCTAACGGAATAAAAATAAACAATCGTTAAATAAGTATTAGATAAGATTCGTGACAGACAAAAACATATCATAGTTTTGTAAACTGAAAACTGTACATCTCACTTGTTTCCAAACATTGTGCAATAAAAATGTGGGTATACCAGAAAATTTTCTTCGATCCAAAGACTACAGCAATACCACTGTAACTATACATTGGAAGGAAATTAATGAAAAAACAGGTTTAAAATCTAGACAGACCAGAGTAAATGAACGAAGGAACAGGGTGCGACTAATGGTAGGAGTAACTCTCAATAGCATAACAGATTCTACAATGTCACTTGTACGAAGATAGACAGTTGATTCCTTTAAAATAACTAACTTCCTTGTGTTATCTTGGAGAGAAACATGCCAGTATGAAGAAAACAAGGTACTTCAAACTACCGGACTTTGCACCTGCAAGTCAAGTCTTGTTCACATCCACAAAGTGAGTGAGTTAAACAATTTGCGATAAGTAAAGACGTCGGTTTATATTAAACTTGGAAGTGGTGGAAGTTTAATATTTGATAAACACCACTTCATTAAATATGCAAAATCTTAGCTTAAGCAAAAAAAAAACAGAATGTACATTTTATTGTATCTTACAATAAAACTTACTTTGGACGCAGGAGAAGACCAGGCTTACATGTCACTCATCTGGCCTGAGAAATTTGACAATACGTAAAACGGAATATGTTAACTGAAAGTTAAATCTATGAGTGTTACACGTAAGAGTCGTTCTTACCGTCAAATTAATTGTGAAATAAATAGAAGACATTTGTACCTTTTAAGAGCTTTTACGCTACACTAGTATAAAACTACATTTATAGACTCTCGTTACATTGAATGAATAATTTACACGAGGAACAGGTAAAATGTATTATTACTGGCGAACTCAGATGCTTCGGAAATTTAAGGAAATGCAACTTAGTGTAGAGATCATAGTACACTTTAATATATTTGTAATCTGGCTGGGGAAAAAACTATTAAACGTGTACATGATAATTTAAAGTAGCTATCGTTCTTTCTTATTTTGTAAGTGATATTAGAAAATGGTGACCACTTGGCTTACTAGACCATTGTTAAAGTCTGCATGAGGATGTATCAATCCACTGCTTTATTTATTCGAATAAACTAAGCTTACTGGCGCTTTATAACACGCCAGATGTATTGTAAAGTAGGGCCATGCACAGAGACTGTGTGATTAGTATTAATCTTACGACCCTGAGATAGTTTCTAAACTTAAAATTGAAGTTTTGTTCAGTTTGTCAAAGGATAAAATATAGTGTTTGAGGCTAGGTTGAGAGTGTGAAAACTGAGTGTTGGCTCCTCTTGTTTGACAGCCTTCAGTGGTGGAGAGGTTATGCTGGAGGATGATCGGCCAGTTCTTCCAGGACTTCATATCCGAGCAGCCACTTTGCCCGCCGTAGTTCGTCTCATGGTCACTGCATTTGGTGAGTGCCAGCACATTATAATATGTGGTTCACGACAATGTGAGTACATTTATAGACCATCGTGTCTAGAATAATAACTTATAATTATCTATAGTAACCTCAGATGTTTACTTTTGAGTACAGTGTAATCTGTACATTTTCATTGTTTCTTACAGCGCTTCGTTTGTATTAAATATAACCAAGAAACTATATACTATCTGAAATTAAAACAGTAACTAGGGTTTCAAAAGGACTCACTTTATCCCAAATTACCTGTATCAATTACCAAGTATTTAATTACTGACTACTTCATCAACTTTGACGCATTCATCCAAAGTCAAATATTCGAGTTTAATAATACAAACTCAACAATTTTCGTGGATGTAGTACGCCATTGTTACGCAATGTTGCTGAATCGCTGTTGTAATACACGACATATTAGTTTTCCTTTTCGGAGTTAACTATATAGGCCTAGCCTATGTTTGTTGCCATGCGCTAATATCGTTCTCTTTTTAGTGTAGGTTTTCTGCAAATCAAAAACATTCCCTCACAATGGCGTACCGGTACGTCAATGACGATGGTTTACCCCCAATTGCAAGTATCCTTCTAAGATCACAGGTAGATACATAATCTCTGCTATAAAGTAGAGGTAATGAAATGTTCAAATAGCTTATTGAATAATATATCCTATACGTTTGTTAGTACAGTATGTTTTTCTCAAAACTGAGAAATGTTCAAATTTCGTACTATAAGGTGACAAACATTTTAGTCTACATTACCGAACCATTTGAACCTCAGTGAGGTAGAACCTGGCACAACGTTTTACAAATACTATTGGCTGGGAAGCATGTGTCTGCATATTTCGTAAAAAATTTAAAGCTTCTTTAATCGAAAGAGATTTCTTGAACGTATCATTTGCAATTTAGTTTTATATGTTTTGGAACTGTATTATTTCAACGAACATCAGTCAAATATTTTAATAGCATTTTCCTATCTGCTATCACAGTAAAGATAAATTCTTTGCCGGATTAATTACCATTTCGATGCAAACAAAAAACAAATATGGGTGACACTGGTACGGGTATCGAGAATAATACCTCCTTAATGCACGAAGCACTAAATTGGCGCGCAATGTTTTCGTTTTCTATGCTATTTCAAGTTGCGACCCTGTGAATTTAAATGTGAAAAGTATAGTGCCAGGTAAAACGAGAGCTATTATATTACTGTTAGACGAACCGCGTTACAGTTATGTGTAAAATATACGTTTTAATATTTTTGAGAAACCCCTGAAATCAGTTCGTTAAGAGTGTTCAAGTGCGATAAAACCATAATTTTATATTTATATGAAATAGTGTTAGTTTTGTAGACGATACTTGTGAGTGCAATTTCTTTTTGCAAAACAATTTTAGCTTTCATAGTTTTCTCATGACGGTACGACTAAGTCAAAATTTACTTGTTTTGCTGCCATGCAAATAGTGAAAACCAACTGACCTACTTGAATAAAATAATTCACTATGATATTGCATCCTATGAGATATGCAATGAAGTATTAAAAAAAACCATAACGTAATATTTTGAATTTAAATAAATCGCAAAAACACAAGTAAAAAGTTGAAAATTCAGCAATTTTTTAAAATACAAGAATAGTTCACGGGATATTTTTATAAATATTTTATTACGTAGCCCGTGGCATTTTATTTCACTGAGAATTATTTCACTTACATAAACCAATTGGTTTTCACTATTTGCATGGCAGTAGAACATGCTAATTTTGACTTTGACGCACCGTTATGAGAAAACTATGCGAGTTAAAATTGTTTCGTAAAAGGAAACTGCACTCACAAGTATCGTCTACAAAACTAACACTATTTCATATAAATATATAATTACGATTTTATTGCACTTGACCACCCTTAAAGGGTGGCATACGTGTTGTACGGGAACAATGTTTATGGCCGGCGCTGTATTGCTGAATGTTACAGTCACTGAGTTTTGGTGGAAATAATTCTGTAAAATCTTGATTCAGTTCCTTATGTCGACATCTGTAGCTCTGCTGCTTGGTCATTGGCTGCATGTATTTGTGTAGAGACGTCGTTCATTTGAATGTGTAGATAACAACAAGGTTACTGCAATACCACACGTCTGCGATATGCGCGTTGAATCCCGTTACGATGAGAGTTAAAAGCATCAAATGATTGACCAGTAAGCAGAACTGCAAATGTTCACGTCAGGCACTGAAACAAACTGTTGCAAAAATCTTTTCAGAATAATTCTTATCTCAGAGGACAAACGAAAGACCTTGCAACTGCTCTGCATTTAAAGCGCATCATATATCTTTCACGGAGTACCAAGCCTTCAGCTTTATGGTTTATACGGAAAAACACGTATTACAGAGATGTGGATCAAAATAATACGTATCTACCACGTTCGTTACCAAAATGGGTCTGAAGACGTTAGAAACAAAGGAGCATAGTTTGAAAAGCGTTTTCCTTTAATGTATAAATAAATTGGGAACACAGCCTGTTTTACCTAAAATAAATACGCGTGTAGGCAAATGCTGAAATGTTGCTCATGTGTCAGGTAAGGGGACACAAAAGCAGCGTGGAAAGCTTCGATATATGGAAGTTAATTCTAAATATGCTCTACGTGCATGGCTGAAGTCAGCTTAGTAATACAGTAGCGCTAAAGTAATGTAACACCCGTATATACCCGTTGTAAGCCCTGCTAATCTATCTTATGTACTCGCGGCCGATATAGCGGAAAATTTACGTTTATGCTGTCGTTTTTAGGCACGAACACCTTGATGCATGGAATATGAAACACGTAGGTGCTTACAGCACACCTTTATATTTGTATTACGAAATAAAAATATAGTGTGACCACTGAATGTCTCGTAGAAGCGTGCTATCGCCGAGCAGACTGTGCGACTGTTCAGTATACTTTGCACCTAGAGGCAAATATTAGGTATGAAGCTCATGCTAGATTCGCCCTTAGTGCATCCGCACTTCTCGGCTTCGCACACGCCAGACACATCCGCCCAGCTAACCACCACAATAATTATACTATAAAGTTGATATTATTACTGTGATGTCGATATTCCATATAGCTTGTTGCATAAGAAGATACTTTTCTCGCGCATTCAGGGAGTACATCAGACTGCTATTGGAACGCTATCCATGCCTTAGCTATCAAAATGTAGCAGATTAGTATTTATTCGTTTGGACTGACGTGGAAACTTGAATTATGTCCCAAACACATCCGGGTTAGTGATGTTATTAAGGATGTGTCGGAATACTACACGACTCTTCTGGGTGACTTATTCATTTGTCCAATACTTCATTGCTGGTACACAGTTGGTTACCCAGTGTTTATATTAGTACAGAATCGAGCGAAAGTTTTGTAAATGATAGATACGTAACGCAGCTCATAACGTTACGTAGTAAGTTAATAATAATTACGTTCTATATGTAAGAAGATGCAACTTTAAGCGTACATGTTAGGAGTTCATGAACTCTTGTTAGCAGCTCTTAGCAGATGCCGATACAAATCACCTGTGATATTCTGCACAGGTATAAGCTGATCCGTGAATACGGCTGCAATTCACATACCTTTACAGGAACGTGAGTAATATTAACAATCCATTAACATTTCTGGAGGCATTTCCTCTGTTAGGTAACTGATTACAGGTTTAAATGCCTGAAACTAACGAATATATAGAGCCCCCCTTCCCCGCTACTCAGGTGATCCGGGTTCAATACCATGTGTATTAGACCCTGATATTTTTTCATGTGAGAAATGTAGCGGGTGCTGTCGTTGGTCGGCGGGTTTTCTCGGAGTACTCCTGTTCCCCCGCCCTTCTCATTCCGTAGTTTCTCCATTGTAGAGCGATTAGACGCCGGTCTACGGTGCGAAAGGTTCGTACCCCGGCTTGGGCATGGATGCCTTGTTGTCCCTTCGTCTTACTTCCACATCGGCTCTTATGGGCGCGATCTACCGCAATATTCATCACCATGTTTTTATTTTTATATTTGTACCTTTAATTTTTCTTGTTTTAGACACGAAATGCGACTAATTTTTTACTCTTATAAATATTTTTTAATCTCGCATAGTTTTTGCGTAGTGGCTCGTTATAGCCAAAATTTGCATTTTCCGTTTTAAGCACGACACTACAACCAACTCACTCGTCAAAATGAAAAAATTCACAGTGAATAACTATGTTGTTGGATACAAATTCAACGACACTAAAACCAACTCTCTCGCCAAAATGAAAAAAATTCACAGTGAATAACTATGTTGTTGGATACAAATTCAACGACACTAAAACCAACTCTCTCGCCAAACTGAAAAAATTCGCAGTGAATAACTATGTTGTTGGATACAAATTCAACGACACTAAAACCAACTCACTCGCCAAACTGAAAAAAATTCACAGTGAATAACTATGTTGTTGGATACAAATTCAACGACACTAAAACCAACTCACTCGCCAAAATGAACAAATTGTCAGTGAATAACTATGTTGTTGGATACAAATTTAACTATGTTAAACCACAAAAATTGAATCTTTCAAATTGTTATTTTAAATTTCAGCATTTTTATTTAAATACAAAAATTTTTTATTCTTTATTTTTATGTGCATGTCATTGTAGCCTCCGACGTCTTTACCCACTGTGATTTTTTTTCAGTTTGATATGTCAATTGGTTTTAGTGTAGTCCTTAAAACGGAAACATGCACATTGTTACTTTAACAAGACATTACGCGAAAACTATGAGACATAGAATAATTTTATAAGAGCCAAATTTAGTCATATTTTGTGTCTAAAATAAGAAAAATAATATCTGGTACAAATAAAACATAAAAAAAAAATAGTGATGAAAATTGCGGTTGACCGCGCCCTTAAACCTTGTTGTTAAGTGCCGTAAATCTCTCTCACCTCACTTCCATTGTAGAGCCTCATTTCAAGACATCTTTCGGTACATACACTACTTGAGGGCACCAAGTCATAAACTTTGCATTAGGGATGCGATACCCTTCCCCTAGAGTACTGTGGCCCTCAGTTACCTTACCAATATGTTATGTATTAATATGTAGTTCTCTAGTTTTGTAGCAGCAGGGGCGGGCTGCGGCAGCGGCTAGCAGTAGAACAAATACGCACCTAGATCAAACATCAGTTGATATTTCCAAGAAAAGCTATTCATACGTATATAAATATAATCCGTTATACACCTTTGTGTTACAGTTAGAATTTCAGCAAGGACATACTATTTTTGCGATTCTGTAAAGCAAAAATGTATATGTTGGCTTAACTCAGGACAAGAACCTAAGTACTACTGAAGATCTTAAGTAAGTTTTTCAAATATAATATATTCTACAAGTGTTTTTAATAAATTAGTGTACAATTACGAATTGTAACCCCTCCATTCAAGCGAACCGGTAATTGTGCGAATCCCATGTGAAATATACGTCGACGTTTCAAAATGTAAAACTACCGTTTTTCTTTTTACCAGGAACGCTCACGTATGGAAAATATTTAGTTACAAATAATGAAAGGGGCATGTCCTGTGTGTGTGTCTAACGGTGACTACTCGTGAATTAGCATGCATTGCAAACTATGTTTGTTGCGACAACTGTGTGTCTTCCAGGATGTGATGGTGAGCTGTCACAGGAGGCCGGCGTCATGGTGGATGTTGTGTTGAGGACTCATCGCTGGTTCACGACCTCCACAGAGCTGGCAAGTCATTTCATGTCCCTCCCCAAGTACGTAGCTGGGGTCATCCCGTGCCCCACGGCCAACTGTGATCACATCCCATCCAGAAGCACAGCATGTCCAACTGCTCAGTTTCAAAGAAAAGTCTGTCAAGCCTTCAAGTAAGTCTCATTTACTTAATAACATACTGTACTGCCTCTAGAAAAATTCTATGCAATGAGATCAAAACGTTATCAAAAAACATTAGGGTCCCAAAGATTAAGGGGTGACCAAATCCTAATTATTTTCGCCGTTTCTTTTGTTATATAATCTTGAGCAAAATCAATATTTAAAGGGTGCGAACCGATCTGTTATTAACCTTCTAGAAGGAACTTGTGGTCGTCGGGCGTTTTAGAGAATACGGAGGTTTTCCACATTACAGCTGCGTATACGAATCTTCTATCTTGCTTCTCTGTGCAGGCAAAGGAGTAGGAATTGAATTCACATGATTGAATCCTTAGAATTTGGTTGATGGATATAATTGCATGATAAATAACGTACATTTAAATTAGCGTATGAGAACTCTCTCCATGAAATATGGGGAATGAAGTCCACAGCAACAAAAAAGAGTGACTCGTTACATTAACCAACAAATTAAGGAGTAATCAACATGCTGTCTGTAAGTTGTATAACTCGTCACAGGTACACGTCTAAATGTCTCGAGTGTCAAGACAAATGGAAAGGAGTAGAAGAGAAAGGAAGACAGGTATGGCTCACTTCCTTTACGACCTCCAGGAAAATGGCAAAATCGTTTATCTTGCTATAGCCAGGTTAAAGCAGTAAAAATAAACACTCAAGATACCTGGAATACTTGGCTCGCTAGTTGAGCAGCAGGCCCAACCTACATCCCGGCCTTCTCTCATCCACTCAGTGACCATGCCCGAGGCGGGAACATGTGGTGGATTTTTCATTTACATTTACATTTACATTTACAATTACAAAGAGAAAGGGACTCCAAGAAACAGTTATCACAAATGACGCAATAACATTCATCTGAAAAAAACATGCTGTTTTTTAAACAACACAGAGGTTGTCACTATTGCATTTATATCATTCTCAAAGCTAAAGCCACGTACACAATTGAAAACGTAACAGAAAACTTGTAACATAGGAGAAGACGTGACACCGACGGGCCCGGGCCTTTCTTACAAATAGTTGTCTGCAATCAATGGTGGGGTGAAGCAGCAATCGAGCCGCGAGAGGGAGGAGGTTCTGGTAAGCAGAGTCCAGACGGTCACAGGTACAGTATTCTTGCAGCTAGTCCACAGATCCGTTCTAGCCGTTATGTTTCTGCGTCCATCGGGGACGTCCCTGAATCTACGTGGTGGTTCTGGGAACCTCCACGTAATACGCCTCACTGAGTAACTGGAAGTGGGTGTACCACGGATGCTGCCTCAGTCGGCTACGCTGGTGTTATGTCGGGCTGGTCGTTGCCGGTGGTAAAGATACCTCGTGGCACGACACATGTATCACATGAACACGCTTAGACCTACTCTAGTTGTTAGGCGCGAGGCTATCTATACCTCCATGTCGCCGACGGGCTAAAGCTGATCAGCTGAATTGTGAGCATGTTTGGCTTGACTGTGTGACAACTATTGAATGGTAAGGACCAAACTGGGTGGACATAGGCCCACTCTTCAATCGGTCGTGGGGCGTCTAGGGCGTGGCATTGTGGAGTAAGGTTATCACACCTGCGTGACTGGGCATACCTGGTTCTTCACTGGTATGCCGTGGTAAGTCGACAACTGTGTCTGGTTACGTTTGAGCCCTGATGGCGTGAGTTCCCTGCTCACCTCAGTATGCCGAGAGCTGGAAGCAGGCAGGGAGGTTGGAGACGTCATAACGGCGGATGTTTTGTGCGGTTCTCCTGTAGGCTATATGCTGGTAAGTGCTATAACCATCGTCCCTCATGGTGGCGTCAGGCCGTAGAGCAGCACCAATAGCACGGCCGTAGAAGAACAGGTCTGGACACTCGCCTGGAAACTTGACCGCCTTGTTGTTTGGCTGCAGTTCACCAAGTTACCGAGAATATTGTGTTTTATTGGCGCTGCTGTTAGGGCGGTCGGACTCAAACTCCGCCCACTTCCCTCCCACTTAGATAAACTATTTATCAAAACGTATTTTTATCAATTTATGAAATATTTCCTTCGCTCACAATTTTAAATCATGGCTCCACAAATCTTTATTTACTTTATAATGTCAACAATGAAAAAAAAGTGGGCGGAGTTTGAGTCCGACCACCCGGATTACAGCGCCAAAAAGTACGACATTCTCGGTAACTTGACGAACTACAGCCAAACAACAAGAGGGTCAAGCAAAATACATTGGTAGATAGGCGAGTGTCCAGACCTGTTCTTCTACGACCGTGACCAATAGTTATGTGCGCTCTGGCCGACATGTTTGGTGCGGGTTCAAGTGTACTGAACGGGCAGCACCGTGACAGTGGGTGGTTTCGAAACAGTGTGGCGTTGTATCAGTGCCGCCTAGGGCGGTGATAGGGTAGTAGACGCTCTGATGCATCGGGAAGGACGTCATTCCACTTGGTCGCTACCGACATTTGGATAGGCGGCAGCCTTTTGCTGGGCGGCGAGAACACTGAGCGCCAATACTTCTGCTCTGTTAATGTATACATTTTGTAGTGTAGGCTCTGGCTGTTAAAGATTTACATCTAGTCGGGCTGTCAATGAAACAGATGCCAGAATGGGTAATGTTTGAACGGCTTCGCACGTATGCCGCTCAAGGTCAGCTTCAAATTGTGGTCGGTCTGGCGCTAAAGGAAAGAACGTCTTGCGAATCTACTGTCGCCACTGACGCCTGGGTGGGCGGGATTGTGGTGCTGGCCGGTGTCGGAACGCTAGTAGATGTAGGTATTGGTTGTCGGTTGGTCAGAGTTGCAGTTGGGTATACTACTCTGGCGCTTGGGGATTTTATCTGCACTTGTGTCTCACAGTCCTGTGTTCCGTCATGACAGGTTCTCTCGCTGAGATACTGGTGTGGTTATCCAAATGGCCTGCGTGCTCTAACGTAGACTCCGGCCTTGTTTTGCTGTGTCGTTCTGGCGTGTCGTTGAGCATACACGTCGTGCACTCAAAAACTCCCCTGCCGAATGTGCGGCCGTCGCCGAATGTTTTAAATTTGACGATGTTGAACACCTTGGGTTACGAACTAAACTACGTGAGAGACAGGCTATTATGCATGTGTTCACGTACTTGTATTTCTACAAGTTGCACCGTTTCAGCATTGAGACATGGTAATACCTTGGTAACTGTGTTTCTTTTGTACCTAACTTCCCTGGTTAGCAACAATAAACTTACACCCACTCATCTGCAACGTACTGTAAGTTGGTATTGCCAGGTAGTAGTAATACACACTGTTTTAAAAATGTAAAGAAGCCTGCTAACATTTTATTATGTTGCTGTTCCAAACACGTTACACAGAATACAAGCCTGAAAATTTAACGATCAGACAAAATTCATCATGCCCACAGTTCACACATGTCGACATCACATGTCCTGTTAGTCTTCCAAACCTGCGTTGACGTCGATCGTAGATGGTCCTGATGGTGAAATCTCCGTAACACCAAATGGTGCAAACACCAAAACGACACTAAAATCAAATTATCACCATATACCGTATGTCAAATAGTTTCTATAAATGAGATCAAACGTAGCATTTCTCCTTATATTAGTGTATAAAACCATTCAAAAATGTTGTAAGTAAATCGACAAAAAATTTTAAGTTAATAAATACCTTGGTTTTTGTTGCCTAATTAGTTTTATTAAATGTCATAGTTATCATTATCCTTGTACAATAAAATTTTTTCTTTATAGTTTTTAAATTTATAGTTGTTTTATTTCTTACTTTAAGCTTCACTGAGCGCCCAGTTTGATAGTTAATCATCCAAATGGAATATATGAACACATATATTTTAAATTATGATCATTAAAATTTTATGAATTATATGTACAGATATGACTACGAAAGTTTAGTTGCTATCACTGACTGAAATTACTATTAAAACATGGTCTTTTTGCCTTGTAACTCATGGGTACTCAGAAGCCTTATCATGAATGGTTTTGTAAGGCCCCAACCACTGTCTGTGTATCTGCTAAGTTATTCTGCAGGTGCCACACTCGCACAGGCACAGACACTCACAAATTCGGAGTTCATAGACCCCCACATATTCACATGCATGCATGTTTTCTCTCTCCTTCTCACTACCCTAAATGAGGGAGGGAAGGTGTTCTGTGGTGACTTGAGGGCTGAGGACGCCAGTCAGGGTTTGTTTAAGGGACACGGTCAGTTTACACCGAAATGAAAATGTAGCTAAACTAAAATATAACACAGACTAACAGTAGCCATATAGAGAGTTTGGAATGTATTTTAATGCAAAAAATAATATTTTTTAAATTAAAATTTTATGACGAATGCAATAAGTAAGAATATAAATTTGGATGTTTTTTCTACATAAATATGCATGCATACTGTGGTCTGTGAATGTACAAGGCATGTTAAGCCTACTATAGTAATATTTTATTGTTTACAGTTATAAATGATTTTAATACCCTAACTAGCCTCGCAACACAGTCATTCGAAATTCTTCTTACGTGAAAAAAAAAAATTGGAACCGAAGTTGCAAATAATGTACGGCATGAGTTAATAAAAAATGTGATGAAATTTCGGAAACAAAAATATACTTTCGTCTATCTAATTAAACATATTTTCAATGAATGCAAAATCATTTCAAAAATGTTTCTGAAAGTTACCTACAATTAATGCCTATAGTCTTGTCACTTAGAAAAATAATGTCAGTAACAAATTAAATTACTTTATGTGTGACCTGGTACTGTAAACATTTTAACGGCTGAGGAAAATGTCACACTTTCACCGATTATTTTTTTGTTAATATAACCTACTTGTTGCAATAATGTCGTGTAATACATTACAGGTACTGGATCTCGCATTTCCCAATCCACTTCAATCTAGACTCGTCATTGACAAATGCTCTAAGAGACTTCCAGTCTACCTTAACTCCAAAAGATGCAGAGTTGTTTGATCTTTCACAAGTGCCGTCCTACGACTGGATGAGGAATGTCTCCATCCGCAGCAATAATACTATCAGCACTATCAGCAGCAACGACTCACACCAACTACCGCAGCTGGACCTCAAGGAGACATCCCGGGTGTCTCTGGTACTGAACCAAGTTGAGCCACTACAGTTGGCTGAGCACATTACTTACCTGGAGCATAAGATCATACGGAGGATAACAGTAAGTCTCTGATTGTAACTAAGAACTGTTGTCAGTATCGAAGTTATTACCGGCAAGATTACAAGTTTTATCGTATAAATGCAATGATCACTGCAAATGTATATCTTCTTTAGTGAAGCATAAATGACTGTTCTGAATACTTTAAATTTTGTGGCTTGGTCATAATGACATTTTATCATACTAGAGAAACTACAGTCAATTGTTTACAAACAAAATTATGATAAATGTAACTAACCATATGAAAAATTGTATTTTGGACTGTTTCGGACCATATCTGTACTAGATCCAGCCATTTTCGGATATTAAGTTTCATGTGGGTAAAGGGTCCATCCATAGGAAATTATTGCCCCCCCCCCCTTCTTAAAATTATTGTTGACCGTACAATTATTGTGCAAAGATTAAAAAAAAGCAAAAAGTGTTCAAATTCCGAAACATCTTTCGGTTTGCACATTAAACTTAATTACCAAGCGAGTGGGTGCAATGGAAACAAGTTGTACTCAAGTTCAGGAGGGCCCTTGTTCGAATACCTACTACGGTCATCCCTTGATTTCATTTGTCAATTGTTTCTCAAAAGTCACGCCAGGCTAATGTTGGGATGGTTTCTTGACACGGGTGATGACTATCTTGTTTCCTGTGTATTTAAATAAAACATTTAATAACATTTTGTTTTCATAATGGTAAGTTAATGTCTACTTCTACTACCAAAACATGTGATACATTTTAATTTAAAGCCTATAAATTTCCAAATAAAAAAGGAATGAAAACTGAGGAACTAGAGAGTACAAGTAACCAGTCAGTGACCACAAGAAGGTATAAGAAATATCATATTGTGAAAATTGAAATTATGAAAGTGTTGCACTTATCAAATGCTGAACGCCCCTATGAGATGGGTGTAGCAAACGCCTCAGGAGTTTCAAAAATGACTAACGTGGTGGCCTGTAAGAAATTATACAGAATGTCCTACCCTTGCTATATCAGTACGTCAAATTGTATAAGTCTTACATTAAAGAGTAAGGTTAGTATACTGGAAGAATTGTATAACAATAAAAGATAGTTTTTTTATAATCGTATAACTTTCAAGAGACGTTCACAAATGTTCAAAAGTAGGTGTGCTATAAGGGGATGGCACAAATTGAAATTTTTGGATCGATGTCCCGCAACTTTGCTGCCAACTTTACAGTCGTCTAATGTGAATAAGTACAAAATATAACAGCAATTTCAACACACATTGAACCCAGATGTTTTAAAATACTTTCAAAATGTAGAGTACTTTTTCACTTATCAGTTGTGATTTCGGTTGTGATTGGGAAGGGAGACGTTGTCTCCTTTACTTCACTCCTCCCCTTTAAATACGACCCTGGTTATGACATGCCTGTGAACCTGACCAAATGTTTACTAGTAAGCGGACGTAAGTTACTTAAGTACCAATAAATCACATTTGTCAGCCTTCGCCTTTCTGTACATATGTACCTTAATCAAGCATTGTTCCTATTCGAAACAAAGAATCACACGTGCGCAGAATTTTACAATGCATCTGTGTGCCAGTGGAAATATTTAGTGCTATTTTCGTACACTACTGGTCATCTTATAATGTATGGTACATCATAGTGGGATATTTTGAAGAATTCGGTTAATATTGCATTTCAGCCACTCAGTGTCAATCCACTGTTTGTTAGTGGTGTAGGGCCTATTAATAAACATAGACTATGTATAAAATTTCCACTTCCGTTAAAAGTTAAAAAATGTGGCCACACTGAATATATTAATCTAGAATTAATGGGCGTGTTGAGAAGGCCTTAAAAAGTGCTCACTTACCATTGTAAGGAGTTTGTGAATCTGATGGTTCCTGCTGCTATGAAGTGTGAGGTAAAATGACTCACTTTCTTCCCGACAGGGTAGTTTCGCTTTCAAAATGAGGAAGCAAAGCAAACATATGTAACATGAGGAAGTGACCCGTGTTAATAGAATCCTTGATCAACAGTTCCAAGACTTCAAGAAGTATACGGACTCTGGCTCTTTAAGAGATACGCCGAAGTTGGAACGCTCAGTGGCATTGTTCAACGGCCTGACACAGTGGATCCAGTGCATGGTCCTAAGTCGCACGACACCTCAGGAGCGAGCAGATGTCATCACCAAGTTTGTCAACGTCGCTCAGGTAACTGTGGGTAGTTCGTTATAAATAGAACACTTTTGAAATAAAACTTTGAAAAAAATAATACTTACCATTTATACATCTGAGATGGCTGTCTCACTCAGTTACAGCTGGCATTAAATTGCTTTATATACAAAGTTGCACATTATTATTATGTAAACACAACACTCCTGAATTACTTTGGATTGAAAGCATAATATTTACAGTTTATAAATTTAGATACATTTTATAACAATTAATCAAGCTTTATACTGACTGCATAATTAAAATTGGTTCATGTAAGCAAAAAGTGACACTCCTTTTATTATTTTTTATATATCTTTTCGTTTACCTGCACACTTATTTGCACTAGTTTATAATTTCACCAAGCTATCATGTAAGTATGTAGTGCAGTAAAAATGATTTCTGTATTGTAAATTTATGTAACGTTATTGTTACTGTATTAATTGTTATGTTTTATTACTGTTAGTCTATGCATTTTGAATTACTTACAAACAACATGAATACAAGTTTAGAGATTGCGATTTGAAGGCGAATAAAGCTGTGAGTGTTTTTGAGCAGATATTCATAGTGATTTCTTTTTACTTGCACGTGCAGAAATATTTTACTGCCCACCGAATATTTCCAAGGTGTTGTTATATTTTACGGTTTTTTGGCAGTCATTTTAACGAAATAGTTTTATTAAGACCTAGTTAACTCGCAGGTATTTATAACAGCTCCAGTTTTTAACTGCTATCTAGGAACACATCTTTACTGCATGTGAGCAGCAGGCACATCGATTTCACATGCTCAAGTGCTAATTACGTGCCTTGGAACATCACCGCCATACGTAACTGTCAAGTTTTCTCCTACTTAAAGATTAATTTTTAAAAATATTTTTTCAAGCTTACAATTTTCTTTATCAATGAATACGCAATTATTAATAATATATAACTGGCAAAAGTAATTAAATAGCAATTACACAGCCCCTTGCCGTACAACTTACTGTGAAGAATATTGCAGTATTTTTTAAGTGAACATATTGCATTTTAACTGTATCTTATAGAGACAGATTTTACAGGTTTCTTTGTTGCAGCGAAATACACGAAGTCGCGAATTATCGTTTATTTTATACCAGTATTCATTACATATTTGTTAATTTTATTCACATCGCTTTTTTTTTAAATGGACGTGCTGAGGTTTAAATATTTCCCCACAGGAACAGTTCTGTATCGTGCAGGTAGGAAAATATACTTCGCAAATAGCTCGTTGTGTATATGACGTAAATAATGAAAAAATAGTGCAACGTTTAACAGGAATATATTTTGAAGAATTAAAAATTACACATATTACCATGGAGTCAAAATGTAATATTAACATCGAAAAAGTAACTGATAATTAATTTGGGGTGTAGCAGAGTTTAACTGTACTGAAAATAGTAAATGAACGTAGTTTACAAAAGTCTTTTGGCAACGTACGCACATGACAAAATTAACAGTTTAAATTAATGTAGATTTTGGTTGTATCAGCCAGTCAGGCCTTAGTTATACATTTTCCATGTTGTTAGTTTTTATATGTAAGCCAAGAGACAATAACAAGAACAAATTATAATTTATTGGTTTGTGGACATACGCCATTGCTCATGTTCTGCTGATAAAACGTGTGTTGAATGACAAAGTGCAAAAAAGAAAAATAACATAAAACGATATAAAACACACAAAAAATCCCAGAGGAATTGTTATATTTTTAATAAATTTTTTACTTTTTTTATTAATTATTATATTGGACAACTAAGAATTCTAATGATAGAATTCATACGAATATCGACACAACACCCAGACACAAAAGACAAACACAAATATAAAACAAGGTACCCAATATGAAAAAAAGATGGAAATAGACAAAAACAGTGAACAGTGGACAGCAAACAAAAGACAATAGACAACACAACACAAGCTAAAAACCACGAAAAAATGCAATGTTTCGGGAATTGCGATCTATTCCCGGCTTCAGGATGCGAATCTTGGTGTTCCGACCAGCTGTGTCTCAGCCTGAAGACGGGAATCGATCGCAATTCCTGAAACATTGAATTTTTTTGTTGTTTTTAACTTGTATTGCCTATTGTTTTCTGTTTGTTGTCCACTGTTCACTGTTTTCATCTATTTCCGTATTTTTACGTATTGGGAATCTGGTTCTATTTTTGTGTCTGTCTTTTGTGTCTGGGTGTTGTGACAATATTCGACTGATTTCTACCTCTAGAATTCTTTCTTGTCTAATATAATAATTAATAAAAAAGTTAAAAATATATATAAAAACTGCAGAATTTCTCTGGGAATTTTTAGTGTGTTTTGTATAGTTGTTTTTCTTTTTTTGTACTTTGTCATTCAACACACTTTTTATCAGCAAAACATTAGCGTATGTTCACAAACCAATAAATTATAATTGTAAACTCCCATTGCAACAAACATTTAATTATTTCAACAAGAACGAAATGTTGATAAAACGAATAGTAAATTTAGTGATTCTGTGTCTCAGGAACTGAAATGTTGAAGAAAGGAAAGAAAGAAATGTAGAATACTGCACGAGTTATTTGAACAAATTAAATAATTGGATGACCAAAAAAGACTCAGTCGTCCCCTCTCTAGTCAGTCATATCTGATGTCTGTGAATCAACCGATTGTATGGTTGTAGCTGCAGGCATAACTTTTCCACTTTCACCAAGCTCGCTCCGATTCCTTGGGTTCTGTCATGCACATAAGACTGCCAATCACTGTACTTTCAGTGCTTGCCTGTGAATGCATCTTCAAATAACAAAAGGTAGCCATCATCACACAATCTATCAGAATATCAGTTTCCAGCTTATTACTGTCTAGCAACTTCACTGATGTATGTACTGGGACAGATATTTTCTTTCATCATAAGGAGAAGAATGAAGTCTGTCAATCAGGGTGGCCAAAGCCCTATTGAATTTTAACAATCTTTAAAGAAAGGCACAATCTTCTTCTGGCAGTGGAAGCTGTGACAAGTGCTTGCTGACACTAGCCAGTATGAAGTTCCTATATTTTAAAATTGCTACACCAAACAATTGGAAGATTTCCACAAAATGTCGGTATCTGCCAATAATGAGGTACATAGTCAAAACACTCCGTACTCCTGTTATCATGAAAATATATTCAAACAGAACGTGTACATTGTGAGGAATTAATAACCTCACTGAGATGGAATCAAGCTTTACTGGACAGCCATAATTGGACGGAATTTTTGAATGCTTATTGACGTACTGTTGGGATTAAAACCAATAACTGAACTCTTTTAGCCTTGTCGGGAAGTTGCAATGGTTGCATATAGGTAACAGTATACACGTGCAGCGTAAATTTTTACACTTAATTTGACATGTACTTGCAAAACTATTTCCAGAGCTTTTCTATTAAGTAAACAATTATTTTCTCACTCGCTGCAATTTTGCATTCAGCAGATCTGGACGACCGCCTAGAGTACACATTTAACAATGTTAATCTTATGTACTGTAGTTACTGAAGGAAAGACTAAGCATGTGGTTTCCATCTCCCAAATCATAAAGTAAATTGTTGATGATACACATTTCTGAACTCAGTTTTTCAGTATGTGCAGTCCGTAAAAGTACTCTGCTCCAGGAACATGCTCGCGCTGTACCAGAACAAATTTGAATCACTTCCACGTACGCCTGAGATAAACTCAGACGGACAGCATACATTCGTAGACTGGTATTTTATGGTGAAATCATCCAGATGCATGTGCGTATCCCCACAAGTAATTAAACAAAGGAGAACTAGATTTAACGTAAACTGATTTAAAAATCAGTAATTGTTATAATTGCCCATGATACACTGAGTTTCTTTTAACCTTGTAGCAAAATTTACGAAATAGGTGTTTGATAATTCAGTGAAACCCAGTTAAAACATTTCTGCATACGTAATATTTTTATTTCCTGCTTATATGAATATAGTATTGTTCAATTCCTGCTTATTAGTACCACGGTTTTCCATTTAATTGCATCAGATGTAAACATTGTTTTCTGAAGTGTAACTTGTAATTGAATTACTAATTACTGTTATAATTAATTTCGTTATATTCGTGTGTTTCTGTGCAACTATTTACTAAAACAGCAGACAAGATATATATACACAAAAATTCTGGCAATGGAAGTTAGTTTTGTGTGATATCGAACTATTTCACATTAATTTATGTTTATAAAGCTATCCTAAATGCAACACTTTTTCACAGGCCCCTGGAAAATATTATAACAGGGTTCTACAGTATGTATGTCCAACAATATCGTCATGATTATGCACTTCAACAACATTACCTAGAAAATTCATCAGATGTCATAGAAATTTTCAAACCCAATTATTATATACAGGAAAAAATATTTCCAAAGAAAATTGCGAGAAAAATTATTTACAAAGCCTTTACATTGGTGGTGGAAGCAGTTCTCATCGTTGAAAAGGAAGGGAGTCGGAGAGGGGAAAGAACTTTCAGGAACTGGTTGACTTCTTGTTGAGTTACTATTAACCTGTTTGCTTCAGGGATTATGTACTCATACATACTGTTATTATCACCTTCGTTTTGTTGATATATAGAAATATATAGGCCCCTACAAATAAATAAATATTACTAAAATTATTCTCATGAAGAAGGCAAATATATACTGTAATTTATTGTCATTTTCTTATTTCGAAGATAACGGAAAACAATGACTTCCTGTACCATCCTTCATTCATTCCACCTCGACTGAATTTTTATAACATATTTTGAGTTGAAAAGTGTTCTGCAACTATTTTTTCTCCTAAAATCTTGAAAGTATGCTATTTTTGCAACAGACTTGCCTGTTGTGAATTAGATCACAGATAAACTACTTTTTACACAGTCTCACATAAAATAATACTCTGATGTTTAGAAGTGTTTTATGATGAAAACTGAATTTCAAGTTTCAAAGACTAGAGTCCTGTTCAGATGTTAAACACAGTGCCAGGGCGTGCGAAAATCTTCTTTCTTGATGGACTACGCTGCTGATTCACTTGTATAATTCCTGGGTTGCAGAAGCTGCTAGAACTGCAGAACTTCAACTCGCTGATGGCGGTAGTGGGAAGTGTGGGTCATAGTGTACTTGCGCGCCTCTCCAAGACGATGGCTTGTATGTCTCCAGACACCAAGAAGATGCTTGCTGAGTTGACAGAGCTACTCTCATCAAATAACAACTTTGCAAACTACAGGCGGTCTCTCAATGAATGTGTAGGCTTCAAGATACCTATCTTGTGAGTTATTTTTAATTTTTGTCTAACGTTCTATCCAATAAAAAAGCATGGTTACCTGAAGTATAGAAGATAGTCAAACATTTCAACTATTAATTTTTATGGCTTGTGTACGGAACTGAGAAAAAAATATTTTAAGTAGAAACTTAAACAATAAGGTAAACAAAATCAAATCACACGTCGAAATTTCACTTCTAAAGGATGAAAAAGCTTTCCTAGAGTGAACTGTATGATCTAGTGAATTAATTGAAATGTTATTGTTTTCGATTCCAGTGTTATTGAGTGGCGTTTCATCCTGATAAATCGCCAACGCTGCTCAATGTGGCAGCACTAACTTTGCAGCAAACATTACACGTGTTTTGTGTAAGTTTACTGAATAACATAAAGTTCGTGTTGAATCCTTTGTACAACTACTAACGTATGTACACGCAAGTTAAATGTGTGTTTTATGATTGTTGACAACAGATGATACTTTTTTTACTGTTGTGTTTTTCTGCAACACTCAGCAAAATTCGCCCGCAATGACGTATATCCAGACAAACTTTTCAGTACACAGGTTCCTATTTGAACTTGATCTGCTCAGTTCACTCTACAAGCCCAGTGAGTTTGTGATAATAATAATTCCCAAATGATTTGTACACATAAGTCAGTTTATGCAGAGAATGATGTTAGCTTCATGTGACACTAAATTCTAAATTACCGAATGTTATAAAAGTAAAGCAATTTAGATCTTTTATAGCTCGTATAGTTTATAAACAAGTGTAATCAGAACAATAATCAAATGTTTTCTTGTCCTTCAAGTAGATGTTAGTTACGGGAGCATTGAGAAGATAAATTACATAACCCGTTTTTTGTATGCATCAGCAAACAATTTAAAGTCTTTATACGGAATACCTAAATCCTTGTAATACGGTTCTAGTAAATTACGCAAGACAAAGTGAGTGGTTAAGTTACTAAACACGTGACGTCCCCAAAATTTGAAGAACGAGATGTATCCACCATCTTGTCACAGGCTTCATTCATTACATAACGAACATCTCGTACAGTTCCTAGGTCCATTATTTACGCTTGAAAAAAATTTGAAGTTTTGGAACATTTTTAGAAACAACAAGACTAGTTTTGTCCGTATTGTGACAAAACACGTTACGTCCATTACATATTATTTAAACCATCAAACTGGTGCTCTTACAAACTCCATTTAGTCAACCTCAGATAACTATTCCCGTTTGACAATAATGTTTACGGCTAGTGTACATGAATGTGTAACCTGAGACGTTCTCAAAGAATAGTTAAATATTAGGTCGGCTGTGCCTTGATTTTGACTTGTGTATTCTACATATTTTTTCAAACATATTTCATATTTATTTTATTATATATTGTTGAGTACGTTGTGTTTCCACTAAAATAAGTCTAAAAACACCTTCATCATTTATTTATTATACTAAAACAATCATTCTTAGTCTGCCCGTTTTCCATAAATCGTTGACTACAGCCAATACTGTTTCAAAAATCTCTTGATGATCTTCTCCATGAAACAACACCAGTTATGTTCAATGAATTTAAATTTTATTAAGAGTCATATTGCCACTAGGATATCACAAACAAAGTTCAAAATGTGCAGATCTGTTAGTAAAATGTCATAAAATAAAATAAATCTCTTGCAGGAAAGATGTGTCAGGTTTTCATAATTTTTTAAAAATATTGTTTGTATGACTGAGTGTGCATTGTACTAAAGTTATCTCTCAAAACTAAACATTTCGTTAAACTCTATACCAGTGCACATTTGAGGGCAGCCTATATCACAGATAGGTATTTATAATATTCCAGGGGTATCCACTTAAAGGACATCATCTCGTTGCATGTTGCTCTACCAGACAAGTTGGAAGGAGATATGATCAACGTGCGCAAGATGGCTCAGTTGTCCGTGATGTTCAAAGAGTTGGAGGACCTACAGAACACCACACCGCCCATCGAGGTCAACATGGATCTTGTGAACACACTCCGGGTGAGTTTCATTTCAACTATGGTTCCTACTCCTTTAAGTTATTGATTTTCATACTATGTATTATAATTTATATTCAAGAATACAGACTGTCCTACAAAAACCCTTACATATATTTTAATGTGCCCAATTTTATTTAACATGCCTGTTATTCCTGTCCTAAAATTGAAAGGAATAAGTTCACATATATTTACTGTAAGCTAGCATGTGTTTTTTTGGACAGTACACTATTAACGGGATTAATGACAATATTATTTTATATAATCCCATTGAGTTCTCGTGTATTCATGTATGCAATAAAAATTTTACTGGAAGTAACTGGCTGTACAAAATTGGCAAAATCAGTTTTTTTTCGCTGTAAGACAAGGAAGTGTGTGATTACGCAATTGTGGGGTCACGAGTTACCAGGACAAGTATGATATGAAATATTGCGATATAAAACTTTGTTTCAGTCTAGGCACCTACTGATTAGTCAAATAAGTAATATAAGTACTTCAAGTCGTTAAGTAAAGCTTTTATCTTCGTTCTCTTCTTCACTGATAAAATTTCATAAAACATTTGTTCTGAAGCGGGTGTTCTGAAAGTGGGCTTGGTCTCCTCACAAACGTCTCATAACTGCAGTTGCGTCTACCAGTTTTGTTGTCAGTATACATAACTTCAAGCAACTAACCACAGCGGTTACTATAAAAGGCAGCGTGTGCGTTTAACAATTTTTCTATGGTCCATGCACCAATGCCAATAATAAACTCATAATCCGGCAGAGTTATATGAAGACTTCACGATTTGGCTCTTTAGTCGCCTGGAGGACGACACGTATTGAAATACCAGGCAGTTATCGGAGTCGTACGAGAGGGGAGTATAATATAACAGGAGAGTCGGCAACACAACACACATATGCCAGGTCAGCAACCAACTTCTCGCTCAGAAGCTAAATAGCAATCACGTGTCCAGTTTGAATGTGATCCAGCAGACCTTGCAAAGTCTGCTCAGACAATAGTTCATTATTTGTGATTCGATGAAAAAATTTTTTGTCTAATTTTTAATGTAATGACTGTACTTATACGAGACAACTCAAAACACTGGATAAAACAAGTGAATCGCATGTTAGCCAGTCATGTGAAGAACTCTTACCGACTAGACCATTTTGAAATCATAGAAGCAGATGCACTGGGACTTCAAACTCGAATAACACTTCAGTCAGGATTTTAAAACATAATAAAAACTTTACAAAAAATATAATCATAAAAAGTGTTACGAGGTTGGGTCATAGTAAAATAAATAATATAAAAGTAACTTATAATGTGGAGACAGACAATGTCGTTGGGTTGAAAGTTATGTAAAAGATGTCTGTGACTAATTTGTTTAATGTGTACTGGGGATTGGGGGATGTGTGTAACAGGGGGATGTGTGTAACAGGGGGATGTGTGTAACAGGGGGATGTGTATGTATCTGAATACTAGCAATGCAAGGCTACCAGGTGTAAAGCAAATAAACATCACAAGTAAATTAAACAGCAATTGACTGAACCATAATGATAAACCACAAATATAAAATAAACTCTATAATTACTAAACAGAACAGGGGGGGGGGAATAAACACATACGGTACGTATGTAAGTAAAATAAAAAACAAACAAACACTTTAAAGACATGACTTCCACCTTATAGCCTAGCTACAAAAATTACTTGTGTTTGGTAGAGCACAAAAAACTAACTGAAATAGAGTGAGTTTACTTATTTCCGCTTGGCAAATGTTCTATGCGAGGGGTACCGTACTGTAGATCGAACACAGACTAACGCCCCATACGGGCCGCGTCTCCTATCTTGTATCGTGCATGTATCACATACCAGCAACTATTAATAAAGTAGTTTAATTGAGATGAATGTTCTGCAATTAGGGGCTATAAATTAATGTTAACGGGACTACAGATCTAATACTTGAAATGAAAGAATGAATTTAAATAATTAGAGTTTATTACAAAATATAAAAATAAAATTATAGAAAAATAAATATTACATTAATGAAAGTAAAATTGTACAATTTGGAAAAGATTTTCAAGTGTGAATTTACAAATAGATGTTAATAAGTGTGATGAATCTTAAACAGGTATTCCAATAAGAAAAGATAATTACGTCAAAATAAGTCGATTGGTTTCTGTCATTACAATCAAACTCAAGGTCATTACATTACTCTGAAACATTTAAATAAACGGCGATTTTACTGGCCAACAACAAACACACGCGAAAGGAAATCCACGACTATTACAACCAATACCGAACACGAAAGCTAAAGGGGAATTAACAATAATTAATAATAAAAAGAATAATAAGAAAGAATACTTATCGTTTTGAAGTTCCTGCCCAGCGAAGTCTCATACATCTCAGGGCTACGAAGTCTTCTTATTCCATTTTGAGATTTAAATATTAAGTGACTACCCGAAATTAAAATAAAATTAGTAATAAATAAAAAAGAACTAACTAGACAGAAACTCCTGCCATATGGCAGCCCGAGCACTCAGGCTTACGCCTCGCCCATCGGGGCATCGCCATGCTCACCTAAGTCCTAATTACGAAAGAAAAAGCTCTAACAAACCTACGCCATAAAAAGCTCTGGCCAAGACCGGGAAATAGTACAATATAAAAATCTCACAAAATCTCTCCAATACACTCTGCCCGTATGACTAAGTGGTACGAGACTTGATGTTCCGACTGTTTATTGCAACGTCAGATCCCAGTATACAGTTTACTAACGCCGGATATTGTTTATATAGCAACAGCAACAATTTACTTCGAAGAATGTAATACGATCGAATTCTACACAGTAACAATAGTTCTAATAACAGTGAAGTGCCATTTAATTTGAAGCGCTAAAATTGTAGGGCAGTGGATATGTTTCATCGTTACCTGATTCACGTTTTTGTGAATACTAGGATATCTGTTTTTAATTAATGTCCGTGATAAAATGTCAAGTTCTCTCTCTGACAATTTTATATTTCGCTGTAGACAAGTTTGCGTTGTTTCATGCATGTTTAGTGTGTACAATGACCAAACATACAGAATATACTGTGACTTTCGACACGTGAAATGACTTTGGGACACTTTTACACGATTTTTATTTCCTATGTTTCTCTAGCGCACCAACTATTTAAAAACATTAAAAATGTATCTTTTCATAGCGATGTAATGTAGCACAGTACAAACTGCCGCTTCTGGACATGTTGTAAACACTCATTGGATAACTTTCTATTCGGAAGATGTATGCCTATAAAATTAAATCAATATTTCACTCAGCAAACATATTTGTTTTACACCAGTAAAAATTAAACACGAACTTTAATTTTAAAAATAGCAAACTAAAATAATGATTTTTATCATTTTTTGTATAATAACATGTTGTCTTCTATTATACGACAACAGCGTTTTACGACGCTGTTGTCGGAAACAATGGACAGTAGTAAAATTGGGGTTCTGACCCATTTGAGTAAGGCAAAAATATAGAGTGATATTTATGTATTCGCTTCTTTGGCAACGTTTAACAATAACTGTCTCTTATGTTATTCGTTTTCAAAATTATGATAAATTTAGTGTGTCATAATTGTAACTAATTAATGCCAATTTTTTCTGTAGTTTTTGAAGAATTTTACTCAACTTGCTATGATAATGTTATAATATTCAATGTCAGCGGAGCTAAAACAGAATTATCCAAAAACAAGGCATGAAAAAAGAAAAATCATTGAATGGAGAACATCACACATAGTTAATTATTCTTTTTTTACAGTGTTCGTTGGATCTTTCGTACACCGAGGATGAAATCTATGAACTTTCCTTAGCAAGAGAGCCTCGCAACAGCTCATCAGTAAGTTAAACACTTTTTAACATAATGTACTAGGCATATTGTAATTTACAAACATAAAAAATTGTAGAACAGTTATTGCATTTACATTTCAACGGTTCGCTCACTCTTTAAAGAATGGAATTTATACCACAACAATTTTTGAAACAATGTTATACGTGTGTTTAATGTAATATAGCGACACTCATGGGCAACTTAATACAAAGATTTAATTTTCCAAAATTCTGAAAAACAAGAAAAAATTTTGAGTTCTTGATTACATGGCTACATTTGTTTCGCCTTTGAGCTTCGCACTACTACTAGGCCTTACAGAACACATCTGGCATCATATCAAACATTAAAGTCTAAAATACGAGGGGTGTTCCGAAAGTAAGTTTCGCCTATTTTGTCACACAGAAACTTTATTGCCAAACAAAATACACCATGGTATCATGATATGGACATCGACGTAGTCACCACCCACGTTGAGATATTTGTTATAGCGGGCAGTCAGTTTGAAGGTACCACTCTGGTAATACTCGGTGTCTGCGATGCAAGGAATCGTAACACAGCCTGCTCCACCTCAGCATTGTTGTGGAAGTGACGTTCAGATAGCGTGGCTTTCAATGCAGGGAACACGTGACAATCTAATGGGGCAAGATCGAGGCTGTAGGCCGGGTGATCCAATCACTCCCATCGCTATGACAAATGTCTCAGTGTTAGTGGCTGCTATGTCGAAAAATAGTGCAAGGTGTATAGTTAATGATACCATTTTGTTTGGGAGTAAAATATCCGCGTGAAACATACTAATTTTACTTTCGGAACACCATTCATTGTGAATCTCATAATGTTATGATAATCTTTAGAAGTTTTACAATTTAAAAAACTGCATGTTGTATTTTACACGAAAACCCATATGTATCCTTATACACTAAAAAAGTTTTGCACTTTTACAAAAAATTAAAAATTCTTTGGAAACTAGTTTCCAAAAAATATTTTTGTTAGTTTAGATGAATATTATAAACTTTGCAGAAATGCTTGTAAACGTACAAATAGGTCTGTATATTTACAAACATTTGTCTATATTTACAAATAATAACAGTACATTTACAAATCAATTCTTGTACATTCAACAATTGTATAAGTGTCAATGTTTTTGGCAACCAGTTTCAAAGATATTTTTCTTGTAAAGATAAAAAATATTTTGTAAACCGTGACAGGCCGTTGATGTTTATTTTGTTTCACATCAAACACTGTGCTCATAAAAATATGTCCCACTAGTCCGTAGTCCTCACAGGTATTTGGAAAATTCAGACCACTTAAATTACCTACGACATTCTTGTTGTAGTGCCTCGACTGATACATGTTTAGACATTAGGTTACAAGCTTTTTATGTTAAAAGTACGAATCGTTTACCGTGCATAGTACTTAAAATGACATGGAAATCAAAACTTTATAATAAATTACTTGAATTCTATGCCTTTACATAATACACGGTAGCTTCAAAAAACCTAAACGATGCAAAATCATGTTGACACCGTATTTCCTGAAGTATTAACACGGAAAAATTTGTAAGACAGTTTTTAAAAGTCACAAAACTGTAAAATCCTGTAGACCCAAATATAACGTTTTGTAAAAACTTATAATTATCAACATATTTCTAAGTAAATGTTTACCTTATTATGTTACCGGTGATTTACACAACTAAATGTAACGAATGGGTATTAAATGCATCCATTGATGCCAAACAACTTAACGATGATTTCTTGCTAGCAATAATTAGTTTAACTTTAAGTTAATTAAATGCTTACAGAAGTTTGTGGTGCCAGGAATGAAGTTACTAAAATGTATTATATAACTCATATTCCGTCAATATTGTTTACAGCCACAATGTTCACCAACGCAGTCCATCCTGTTTGCTGAATGGGCTTCCAGCCCGTGTCCTCCTCCAGATCCACAGACAATTGAGAAGCATGTTAATGCTATGGTGGAAGCAGTCTTCAAAAACTACGACAACGACCGTGATGGCTACATTTCACATGAAGAATTTGAAGCTGTTGCTACCAACTTCCCATTCATAGCATCCTTCTGTGTGCTGGATGCTGACCAGTGAGTACCTATTAAATTCTTGACACCTTAAAATTTACACAAAGGCTTTAAGATATTGCCTCTATCTGCCCAGCTTTGGGTACTGTAAGTAAACAACGGGGTCTAGAAAATGTAACGAAAACATTTCCTTCCTACCATACTTAAAAGTTTATTAGTGCATCAGATAAATATATCTCTCATTTGCCCTATTCGTGGTACAAAGTTTACATGTTTTCATACGTAATACAAGTCGCTTAACCAATTAATTTATGTTTAAATGATTAAACATTATATTTGTAATAGTAATGTCAAATTCAGTACCAAATAAATTTTCTGTAACAATTATTTGTTACATTAGTACGCAATTTAATTAATTGGTATGAGATATGAAGTGAAATTTCTTGAAAACACCTTGTCATGAAGACGAATAACTAAAATCTCAAAAATAACAAAAAAGAAACAAGAATCTAAATTGTTTGTTACTCTTAATAAACATTTGTTTAGTTCGTCGCAATGTGTAGTTTATTGCGTACACATAGTCACGTGGTTCATGGTTCAGTGAATATGAGTTTTTACACTTATGAGGACATTGTGAATTGATACAGTTCGGGGCCTGAATATGTGAGCGAGTTACGTTGTCGTCGTGTTTTTATTCTCACACGTTTAAGAGAAATACATTGAATTCCTTCTAGAAGATCCAAGATCAGACGAACACTCGCACTTGTCCGTAATCCAATGTGCCTTTGTATGCTGGTAGCTACGTGTTAAATTGAAGTTCTTGCGCCTGGTGAATGCTGCCTAGAACACTTAACACAAACACAAGGGCCACTGTGCATGGCAAACTACAAACAGTTTAAAGTGTACTTGTGAGAAGAAGCGGTGAGCAGATAGAACTGGTTCTGACATTATTAAACTGAACTGCACTGCTAGTCAGATATTTCAAAGTTAAATCCCCTATCACCAGTACATGTCTGTGTCCGCTCGTAGCTGCGCGGGTACAAGAGAAGAGCGCGTTGTGCACTCTATCGTCGTCGACAACGGCCGAACATAGTCTCGTGCTTAAGATAACATATGCATTTTCAAGGTGGTGAAACAAATCTCTGTACGGAATTCCAGCCCTAGTTCGCCCAGCGTGGTGTTGACATTTTTTTATGTGTGTGCATGCTGCATAAAAAGGACCATAACCGTTATGAAATATTACTTAAAATAAAAAATTTACAATATGGGCGTTAATGAAGAGGTCATGGCCAGAATATCAAGTCATTGTTCACGACGCAATTTAAGATAAATTAATAACCCATGTCCCCTTCTGCGCGCAGCTAACTACACAGAAGCATACTTCGCAACACTTACCCCTGTTACACTGGCGGACCACTACACTGAATGCACAAACACACACGCTGCCAGGAGTGAGGAGGGGAGGCATGGTGCCACGCAGCTTACGGGCCCATGCGTCAGTGTTTTTGGGTTAAGAGCCAGAGAAGGTATATACGTCATCAGACGCCCCTCTATCCCCCTCCAGAAGAACAGATTTCAACATAAGCCCACTCCCTTGTAGTAGTCATAGGGGGAGGGGGGATGGGATTCCCACAGCTGCGTCGTTACAATGCGGGTGATGGTGCCTGGTGCAATTCTAGGGGGGCTATTCTATAACTTACTTTCTGGTGACGATCTTTACCTGTAACTGTCTTTCTAGAGCGATAGCGATAGCGATATATATATATATATATATATATATATATATATATATATATATATATATATATATATATATATATATATATATATATATATCGTCGCTCGTGACTGACTTTGTATCGTATTCTCCAACACCTTTATTTACAAGAATCTCAGTACATTTAGTAATACAGAAGGCTATGCTATGAAAATCTTCATACACCTTACTACATTATTTGTTCATAGTTTTCACAACTTTTCTTGTATTACTAATTACTTCAATTTTGTCTAAAATAATATAAATTATATTTGTTATTTTTATAATTCCGATTAAAATTTATAAACTTACATCAACTCGTCTCTAGTGCAAAGTTAGTGTACTGTTTTCACAAGAGGTAGCAGCACGTGCGCTGCTCAATTTGTCGTTTGTTTCTGCAGAAAATTAAGTATACATAGAGCTATTATTTACTAAACGGTTTAGATATTTAAGGGAAAATAAAACAATGCATTTCTGTCTTCTTTCAAGCTACATTTCAATGAGATTTGTTCTCCAACGAGGATGGTTGTAGAAAAGACAAAAAAAAAAATCGACCGCTTTCATAAAATTTCTTTTGTAACAACACCTTAGAGATAGTTCCCTAGTAACTGTATTTGTATAGATATCGTATAAAGGACTGAAATAGGTACAGAATAGACCCCTACCTAGGGATTGTCGACTTTTCAGGATGGCATTGGCTCTGCCAGACCCTGGCACAGTGCGTTGACGTCACATGGGCCTAGGCCCTGCATACTCGTGGGTGTTGGCAGTCGGTGTTGGGGCGGCCCGGGAAGCGGTGGCGGGGCGATATCAAGATACCAAGGCTGCACTGACCCGTACTTCTGTAGTTCGTGTCGACAGCATGTATGGTTGGCACTCCTGTGTAGCCGGACATACCTGGTTTGTCAGTGGTGGGTGCGCTGTGGAATGCCAGCATATGCGCCTAGTCGGAGGTGGACACTGGTGGCATAGGCGTCCCTCCGTCTCCGTCTGCAGCGTAGCCGCGAAGGTCGGCAGCACAGTCATGTCTGAAGTGCCTCTGGTGAGAGCGAGATCTGCGGTTCACAGTTCGTTGATGCTCTCGCCTCGACTGGTGTTGGCACACAGGCATTGCAGCACCATTGTAAGTGGCAAACTCTGGTTAGATCTAGGCTGCCAGTGGCAGTGGACACCTGGAGGAACTCTGGCATTGGCAGTGTCGTGTAGTTAATTGCTCAGTCGCACACAGGCCAGTGCAATGCGTCCGGATGTATAGCAGCGTTGGTTGTTTTATCACCATTAATAGGTGGTCGACCTGACGCATAGGAAGCAGTGCAGTCCCGACGATGTCACTGATGCCTAGGTGAGCATCATCGTACTGGCTGGTAGGTGATATTGGTTTATGCCTACTCGCCTCGGCAGTATCAGATGACTGTTGACCAGGCATACAGGACAGGGTGTAGTGCAGCCCTGCTGAAGTTGCTGCCTCCTGGCTGGGGTGCATTGTGATTCTGGACATCATTTTCGTGATAGGCATAGTCGGAACGCTGATCGACCTTGACGTGGTGGTGCACAGGATGGCATCGCATGTATGGTGGTTGCTCAGGCAGCATCTGCTGAGTGACTTGCAGCAATGCAGGCGACGTAGATGCCTGGATTGGTGGCGTCGTGACGCTAGGTGGCGGCACGACGATAAGTTGCGTCGGGAGACCAATAGCTCATGTAAACATACCAACAAGGTCGGCTCTCTCTTCACAGTGGAAAGTTTATTTTACATTGATCACATTTGCATTTAAAAATGCTTTGTTAAAATGTTATACGACTACTAGATGTAGAACTACATAACAGCTTATACTGGGCAATAGAGAGAGATAGAAATGAATGGGGTATGTCGAAATGAGAGCAACTAGTGAATAATTCTGTGGCTATAATGGTTACTGGAGGTCTATATACGAAAGTAGCAACACAAAGTACATATTAATAAGAAGGTATATATGAGGAAATATTAATATTTAAAGGACTGTACACTAACATTTGAAAATTGAAAATATGATTTAGTAAAAAGTTGAAGGTGGACTTGGAAGGGTGAAATGTAACTTTTGGTTGCTCTCCTCTTGCTTATATATATATATATATATATATATATATATATATATATATATATATATATATATATATATATATATATGGTCACGTGTATATTATCACGTATCAAAGACTTTTTTAAAAATATCTCCATCCTGCAGTGACACGCTGGGGGATTGGTTGTCCCTCCTGATTCTACTTCCAGTCAACCCTTGCTTTAACCAAAAATATTGTTCAACGCACACATTTAATATGCACAGAATTAGAATACTGTGTTTAACAAAAAACAAATATAATTTTGTTGGATCTCAGCAAATCATATAATTGTTGTTACCCATCTCTCAATTTTTGATGGTTAGAGAAAACTGACCACACTATTAGTCAAAATAGCTCACCTTGAATGCAGATGCTTATGTTAAATGATTGTTTATTTAAGAAAGTATTTTCTCAAATTGTATTCATAATTGATTATTTATTTGTAAATTTCTTGTCAACGATAATTCATTCGTATCGCTTTTTATTATAAGTTATTGAGTTCACGTTTTTATATGATAAGCAAAAGGAATTTGTGGTCTGATAGACGATATCTATCGCAATCTATGGTATTGGCAATTGTGATAATCAATCATGAGAAAGCTTTATTGTTTTTAGGTAATTGAATAATAGGTTGTATAGTAAAGACATTCTGAACTGAAATGTTATGTACACATCACAGATAAGGTTCTGTGTCATAGGTTTGAGTCTTTAAACAAATTCACATTGCGTCAAGATATATTGTTGGCTATGTTAAATAAATCACGTAAATTACACTGTGATGAATAATGCAGAATGGCTGTTTAAAACTGGTTTTACACTACAGTGTAACATATAATATTATTTTACTATCTCTGTAATATCACAGGGTAATTTTGTGATGGTAAGTGACTTTTAGAGATGACGGAGAAGAACAAAAGATGCAAAAAGGTACCAGGAATGGAGGGCCAGAATTACCTCGGTTAAAAGTTACTAACACAAAACATAACGAAGCATATTTAGAACATCCAGTACGCATCACGTTTGCCTCATCTCACTGCGTTAAGTCAGGTCAAATCTCTAATTTACGAGACACCAACGAGAATTCATGCTGCCTGTGATATCATCATGTCGCCAGAGATTTTACAGTAAAACTGACAGAACCTGTAGTGATGCTCTTATGCATGCTATGATACCGGGGGCTGCCATACCCAACATGTCCTGTACAGTACATTCATCTCATGATACGTATTAACAACGTTGTCAATAAATACGGTACAAAATATTTTTATTTTTTTTTCCGAATGCTTTCCGCTCCACCTTTAACTGAGAGATTTCCGGTCCACCATTGCCTGACTCATTTTGTTTTTCTTCTTCTCCGTCATCCCCCACGGATCATTAAAACACATTATGTATAAAGGGACTGTTACCTTATATTTATACCAGTACTTAATTATACTCAAAATGCCTATATTTATATTTTCAGTGATGGTATGATCAGCCAAGAGGAAATGAAGAAATATTTCATCCATGCAAATTGCCACGCTCTTAGGAATGGCTTCAAACATGATTTCCATGAAACTACATATTTCAAGCCTACATTCTGTGCACATTGTGCAGGACTGGTAAGATCACATTACTTTAACAAAAAAAAAACGTAATAAAATGTATTTAATAGAAATACATTCAATATACCGTAAGCGAGAGTGAATAGAAAAGTGGAGTGACTTTGGAACAAAATTATATATATGTGTATGTATATCGCATTACGGGTAGCACTGAATAAAAACAATCACTCGTGATTAATTCCGAATAATAAATATCCACGTGCCATTTAATTAATATTTACTCACATTTGACACTTATGGAAAATAAAAACATTTTAAAGTGTTCAAACGTCATCCCCACGTACGGTACAGTTTTAATTCACTATCTTAAACAATGTCAGTAGTATTTAGTATTTACAGTAATAGTGTTAATATTTAAAGACTTCGTGTTAAAAATTAAACAGTTGTTTATATTTTTAGTAAGAGATTTATTTTCATGGAAATATAGTTACAGTAAAATTATTATGTCGCTATGCTAACAGTGATGACCACACTTTACACAACCACAATATCATTGACTGCTTAAGTATGCAAAAGATTTGTCAAAATCACGGCCGTAGAAGAACAGGTCTGGACACCCGCCTGGATATTTGACCCCCTTGTTGTTTGGCTGTAGTTCACCAAGTTACCGTGAATATTGTGTTTTATTGGCGCTGATGTTACGGCGGTCGGACTAAACTCCGCCCACTTCCTTTCCGCTAAGATATACAATTTATCAAAACGTATTATTTATCAATTTATGAAATACTTTCTTCGCTCACAAATTTAAGAAAAGGCTCCAGCAATCTTTATTTACTTTATAAATTTAACAATGGAAAAAAGTGGACGGAGTTTGAGTCCGACCGCCCGGTTTACAGCGCCAAAAAGTACGACATTCTCGGTAACTTGACGAACTACAGCCAAACAACAAGGGGGTCAAGCAAAATACATTGTAAGATAGGCTAGTGTCCGGAGCTGTTCTTCTACGACCGTGCTCAAAAATATCTGTATGTTTGAGAAACATTGAGATGCATTCAGTCTACTTGTACCTCATAGCCCTGGTATTCTGGCCAGTATCTCGGAGCCAGAAAGCTGCTGCACTCTAATCTCTTGCTACACCCTGTGCTGTCTCTAGCCATATCTGTGCTAGGTGTAAGAAAAGGGTCATTAAATACAAGTTTTATAACAAAATATTTATCCAGTTATCTATACGCCCTTCCACAAGAGTAATCCTAGCGTCATTTGCGTGGATGAAAAAGGGGTTCATTGGTAGGAAACTACCTTCGTAATCAACAGTAATTACCATGCGTGGTTGACTGGTTCGCCATGCCCAAAATCATATCGGCAATGAACTCCTTTCCCCTTCCTTGTAATCCTCTTCCCTTCTCCAGTATCAATCTACCTCATGATCGTCAAAAGAGAAGTCAACACTATACGGGTAAGTCTCTCATAGCACAATAAAGAACAAAGGCTTTGGGAGAGAGTTGAGGTAGAGAGTGAAAACCTAGCTACATATGCATTAAAATGGGAAGAAGCAAGAACCTATCAAGTAACCAGGCTCCCCACTAGTGACTGCAAGAGTGGCTGTCAATAGCATGGGTCCTAGATTGTTTAAAAACTGAAGGTATGTTTATTTTAAAGGAAATGTGAAGAGAAAAAGTTTGGAAAGCATTATACAACAAATACATGTAGGACTCCTAGGGGCAGCAAGCTAGAATTAATCTCGTTTTGTATAACAAAGCATTACGTTAAGTCCTCTACTTGCAAAAAGAGGCAGGCTAGACAAGAACTGAGGAAAGTAGCAACGAACTGTGTAATGATATGTCATGCCTAATCTGTAGTGAACACTTTGTTTTGATTTGTGAAAACATCAATTTTTAATACATAGTCTCTACCTGTAGACAATATATTGAAATGAAGTAAACATTCCATAAATGCATAATAGCTTTGTAACTGTTACCAATAATGCGTTGAGTAAATTTGTATTTTGGGGAAGGGGAAGAGGCTACAAGGTGAATATTATCTCCCACAAGAATCACTGAAAGGGGAAAAATACTTTACAACAGGTTAAATATTGGGAGAGATCATAAGAGAAATCAAGGAATAATATTTTCAAGCTCAGTTTCTGATCGGTTGTGCAAGTCTTAAAGATTTGAAGGCCTTAGTATGGTAGCAAATTTTTCTTCGTATATTTCCAACCAGTTTATGAAACCAAGCAACAATGAGCTTCAGAGATAAAGAGAACAGCTAGCTGAACAGCGGACAGTTTTCTAATATCTTTGCTATAAGAAACAATCAGATAAAAATTTCACATAACATACTTCAAGACCTACTGGGGATGCTTAAAAATTTTTGTTTTAACAAACACACCCATAAATCTTTTGCAGACAGACTGACAGGATACTGTAAATTTACAAAAACCACATCTAAAAAATTTTCCAGTGAAGTGAAACTTACCAAATTCAATTTGCAATCTATTATTACCGGAGAATGGATATTTGGATTGGTAATTCTCTCAATAACACGTGCCGTTGCTTGAAATATCTGTTTTGATGCAATTTTTAGAAGAGTTTGCAGCTATTAAGGCACGTCCCCTGTGTTAGTTGTTCCTCGGTTAGTGTCCAAAAATATAATGAAAATAAAATTTTCTACTGAAGAATATTTACTCAGGGAAATGATACATGTTATGTTATCATCCCCCACAATTGTAATGCTGCCGACAGCTCAGGCGATGACACAATCAGTGGTTAAGATCTAAATTTGGCTCCCAAAAAAACTGGGAGTAACTTATGAAAATTAGCACCTACACTTGAGAGTTTTGAAGTTTAGTCTTCCTCCCATTCTAAAGAACTAGCCTCACCTATAAAATCAGGTCAAAATGTGATGTTGCCGGCAAACCTTCCCATGAAGTTCTACAATAAAATCAAAGGCAATGCTACCAGTATCACAAACCTTGAAATACCTTGCATTAATTTTAATGAGAATTACATTAAAAACACACAATATAATCCTGTATATTTATTCTTATGCCTGAATAATATTTCTTACAGCTTTGGGGTTTAATTCGGCAAGGTTTCAAGTGTCGGGACTGTGGAATCAATGCTCACAAACACTGCAAGGATCTCGTAGTCATGGAATGCAGACTTCGAAACAACCCTCCAGGTAATTTAGTTTATAATTTGAGGTGACAAAATTAAATTTAAATGTCCAGGAATGCTTAACAACAAATTATGGCCATTTATTTGCATAGTATAAATGATAATTAAAAATAATTGTTAGTGAGCAATGGCCTATGTAGTTGCCTTGCAGCCAAAATATTTGAGGTACTGATCTCTTGACAGTTCAGCAATGCAAGTTTAAAATGACAAATGCCTTTGAAGGTGACTAACTTCAGTATTTGTTAGTACAGGTCGTTCGGCATAAAGTTATTACGTTGCCAGCTGCCCAACATTCATCATCTATTAAATTATGCTAATATTTATAGCTATAAATCTATTTAAAACATTTAACTCTAAATGAGAGCGAATATTCTCCTTCATTTTCATATATTAAAAAGTTTCAAATTAGCAAGGACACAAGGGGCAAATAACTGCATAGGGTTATTGGACCAAAAGAGACCAGGTGTTGGTATTATAGTTTTCTTACTTATGATTCTATGTATCTTCTTATAAACACACAAAAAATAATTGTCATACTAGTTAATTGTACTAAGCGTAAAACTGAGGAGAAATTGAAAAGGAGGGATTATTCGGGATGGTATGTGACCCCGAAAACCTACTTGCATAGAGACCCAGAAGTCCTGTCATTTACATATAAAGTAAGAAAAATACTGCAACAAAGCAAACAACAGATAAACAATTGCATAATATGGCAAATTAAAGAAAACAATGGATGGACTAATGATAATCCTGAGTATGCACAAAAATACATATTACATTAAGTTTTGATTTTAAAATTCTACAATATTTACTCTAGTGGCTTTATTTAATGAGCCACTTCTTTGCTAATTAACATTAGTATTATTGTTTTCAACTAAAGTATAAAACTCAACTTATTTGATAAAGACGAACGTCAGTTGCTCTTCATAAAACAGCTTACAATTAATGACGTAAAATAAGAAACTAACATATTAGAGATATAAAGTACATTCACATTGAACAAGACAAGTTCCATATGTAGCCCACACATTTTACAAAAACATAATCATAATATCAATGCCCGCGAGCTGTGAAATAGTCTTAGACCGAAATATAAAGTCCACAAAAATAATATACGGAGATTCTTATGTGATGCTCACCAATTAGTAAATAATGCTTTTAAAAAATGTAAGTAATAACGTACACTACATGACATAATGTGATAGGTGAAGCCAACAGCCACGCTGCCACATCGCGAAGGCGGTTCAAACGCAAGAAGAAGTCGAGTGTGTCCGAGTCGGAATCTTCGCCACCAAGCCCCAAGTACTCCACGTCAGGCGGTGACCCGGAGGGTAGCCAGCAGGGAACATCTGGGACAGAACACTCAGACGTCAGCGTGGGTGGCTCTCTTCCACCGAGCCCGAAGCCTGCTGTGATGTGGTCGACACCCCGCAGGAAGATCAGCGACTCGCTGCTGGTGCCTTCCCACAACCGCGTGTCTAGCCGCCTGCGTGCACAGCACAGTTGTCCAGAGTCCTGCAGCCACCACAGGATGGCAGAGGGGATGTGCCACGCTCATCCTCCCTTGCAGCACTCATTACCAGCAGTGTACCACCCCCCTCTTGCCCATCAGTCTGCCGTGACTAGCGGGCCGGGCCAGCATGGCTGTGGATGCCACAGCGAGGTCGAAGCTCTCAGTCAGAAACTGGCTGCAGCTGAGGAGGTAATCCCACCTCTCATATCTACACACATGTACACAAGTACAAACACACTGATTAAATAACGTATGGTGTTACGCTAAATTAGTTATGTCCCAACTGTTAGTTTTGAATAAAGCATGTTGAAGATGTCCAACTTTGAAAGTCTTAAAAATAGCATTTTAGTCCTGTATCCTGATAGGTATACATTTCACACACTTTTCAAGGGACGTGGAAAAATTGTTGTCAAACCGTAAACTTGTACTCAACCGTGAGGAATTATTAAGCCTACGAATTATCCAGCCCTCATGAGCGAGGAGTAAACTATTGTTTGTACCTAGTATGTTGTAACGTTGAAAAGAAAAATAAGATGGAGGTTATTCCGTAACCTTTACATGTCCAACAAAACAGAACATAGGAATGAATAAAAATTATGTGAAACAGTAAACATAAAATTAATTCTCGAAGTCTTTGGTAATATAGTAAGAAAATGGACACAACTACTGTAAGCTCTTCCACAACAAATTACTGAAAATATTAGCACAGTTAACTAAGTAAAACACTATCGATTCACACCAGCTTAACGTTGAACAAGTGGAATTAAAGTTTATTCATCTGACTGGAGAGATTCATCGAAAGTTACGGTCGATGCACTTAATAGTTCTTTAATGTATTCACAGTCAGTCAGGCAGTCTGAGAATCAGAAGCACTCTTAAAATTTTACAATCAGGGTCTCTACTACAGTAGGTTTGTTTAAAAAAATTAAAAATTATTACCTAATTGACATTAGTAAATCCAGTCTTTGAGTAAGTGTTAAATAACCAGCTATTATTGGCAACAGGATAGCGTGAATAACTTAATAAAACACAATTCATCGATTATAAAATATAAGTCACCATTAAAAATTTTCACAACAAAAGCAGAAGAGAAATGATGATTCTCAGTGCCAAAACACAAATAGCAATAACACAAAGACTTCGCAGTATTAAATTATAACTTGCCGTTTAGCCAAAACCCCTCCTCAATATAGCATACTCTCTATACCTTTTGTAAAGCCTTTCAATTGTTGACTTTACTCATTCCTAGATTGGCCCTATGTCTCATAAATGATTCAGACTCAATTAATGAATCTGCCTTTTGTTCCTTTGTTGAAATATAGTTCACAGCATTTATATTATCCTAGTAGAGTTTTTTGCAAACATATGCTGGAATTCAACATGTTTTAGACGATTTTGTTCTCAGATATCCAGATCACAGTTATATAACCGATTATCCTTAAAAACTGTAACAGGTTTATTAATCTTAACATTCAGATCTTCTACCAGCTACATGAGCCAGAGTAGGTCCGAGGTAGTTGAGGCCAGGGCGAAAAAATTTGGATTCAGTTGTCGATAATAACACCGTAGGTTGTTTTATAGTCATCAACAAATAACATCCCCGTAGGTTACATTTCAAACATGTAGTCAGTCACTGGCTTCCTGGCTTCCTCTGTTATTAAAATCTGCATCTGTATACCCAAGTAGTGGTACATAACTGCTTCTTCTGACCCACAACCCTAATTTTACAGTCCCTCTCAGATACGTCCACACTCTCATCAGTCCCGCCTATGAAACCTCTGTAGCATTGGACTAAATTTGGCTATAAAAATTTACAGCCGCACAGTTGTTTGGTATAGTGGTAAGGCAAGCATACATTAGACTCCCAATAAGTTCTCTAAGGAGTTTAATAATAATGCAGTCCTTTGTCGCACCACAATTTGGCTCTGTCTCTTAAGGCGTTTACACTGGCTTAGGTACAGAAATCCATTTGAAATTTCGTTAGCAGTTTCAAAACATACATATCTGGCTCCATCACATTGTCTGACCTACTTTCTCTACCTTTATGCCTAAGAAATACTTTATATCTTTAACGTCTCTCATCTTTAACTCTGACATAAATCTACCCTTCAACTCTTCAAGCTTGTCAGAAGAACCAATCACAATCAAAAAGTCATCCACATAAAGGAGCAAATACACTATTCTCACATTATCCCTGTACTTATAAAGACACCTATCAACTTGACATTGGCTAAAGCTGAGAGATTTTGCATACTCGTTGAAACTATGGTTCCAATCTTTCAGACTTGTTTCAAACTGTGCAGCATTTTGTTCACTGAAGTACCATAATTTCCTTGACTTGCACACCCTCAAGTGGAAGCATAAATAATAACCTTCTCTTTCAAGACTCCGTTCAATAATGCATTTTTGACATCAAATGGTGAAAGTGTAGGCGCTGATAGTCAAACACAACAGAGCCCTTAGGATGGTAAGGTTAGCAACAGGTACTTAAGCCTAATTGCAATCTGAACTATTAGACTGTGCACATCCCTTAATTACCAATCTGGCCTTGTATCTCTCTAACGTTTCACCTTTGTTATTCTTAAGTGTTGACAGCCACTTAATTTTTATTTTCTTGTTCCCCTCTGATAGTGTCACTTCAACCCAAATGTAATTTTCCTACAAAGATTTCACCTACTCCCTCAACAACTTTCACTCAGTAGCTCCTGTCACACCTTTCCTTCAGCTCGTCAAAACTTTGTGGCACTCCCTCACAGAATGCAATTACATTTATTTCCAAGCTTATGTTACTTACTGACGACAAAGTAAAATGAGCCTTTCTTTACACTGTAGATCTTACTGACACACAATTTTTATCCTTCAATTCCTAGCATATTACATCTTGCCCCTCTTGAACCTTTCTACTTTGTAGTCTAGACTTTCTTTGACCCAGTGACTACAGTCATAAGCTTTTAGAAGTTCAGGAGCTTTCCTGACCCTATATCTCTCATATTCCTCTTCATCGAGCTCCCCAAAATCTTTGAAATCCTCCTGTTCTACGCCTGAGTTTTTATCATCCTCATTTCCCACTGAAACTTGCACTGAGGGTTGCACTGCTTCTGTATCCTCCCAATCATGATCCCAATAACCTTCCTCAAACATATTTTTGTCACATAAAATTTGACACTTCATGCAACAATATCCCTTTTTAATTCTGGACCCCGTAACCTATATCAGTTATCACAATACCCTAGAATTACATAAATTCTACTGCTAGATTCAAATTAATCTAGTCTTTCACTCTTAACTTTGTGTGCATGCGCAATGCAGCCAAATACCTGCAATTTTATCAGATCATGTCTTCTCCAATACCACAATATTCAGCTGGTAGTTTCCCATCTGGTAAAGCTGTGGTTGGACTCATGTTTATCAAATATGGAGCCGTTAGGGCTGCTTTAAGCCAAAATATCTTACCTAGTTTAGAGCCTAACGTCATACGGCGTGCTTTATCCAACATCGTACGACTCATATGTCGACCCTGTTTAATTCCGGCACACTAAAAATTGTCAGTACATAGATTAAATCGTTTTCCTCGAAGAATTTGTTTACGTCCTGACAGACATATTCTCCATCATTATCACATCTAAAGCTACAAATCTTTTGACTCAACCTAGCTATAGCTATGGCCTCAAAAAGTTTAATGTTATGCACGACTCTCCCTTTCTATTTCAATCCAAGCATGACAGTAAGGTGAGTATAGTCGTCAATAAGTTTTATATGTGTTTCCTGCCAACTTAGTTACCGTGTGTAATTGGATTACATAAGTCACTATGTACTCTTTCCAATGGCCTCTTAGCCTTTCCTTAGTATGCCTACGGGACCCTGGTATCTGTTTCCTCTCTATACCATTTCCAAAAATATACTTACTACCCTCTTCGGTAGGTCATCAAACCTGCAGCGACGGTCAAACATGACTTCTTTGTTATCATTCTCATTCGCCGGATTTAGCCGACTATTGGAATCACGCTGTAGCACAATCCAGTGGTCTCCATATCCCCAAGACCACTTCCGCAGGTCGCTGATGATAGAAATTTTTTTTAAAGTCCAAATAGTATTTTTTCTTGTTGCTAACAAACTTGTTGATTGGTTCTAATACGTTGCAAACGTTACTGTTGTCCTTGGAATTCATTAAATAAAGCTTGGTGGTTTCCCAAAAATAGTCACGTCAGCTGTTTTAAATGTTTGTCTTTGCGTACTCGCAGCTTTAGCTATTCATAATGGCAATAAATTAAATCATAATAATTTATAACATAAAATAATTTTTGCTCGCGGTCTCTCCTAATAAAAAACTTGAAAAGTATATTAGTTATTTAATTTAATTTTGAAGTGAAAAGAAACCGATTTAACCACTTTACCAGAGACGTAAATGTGCAACAATTTTACGTGATTATACAAACAACTATAATGTAACGTGTTACAGCTGTAAATTACGGACAAATGTAAGTGGAGAGAAATTTTTAATGTAATAGCAGAAAATGCGACTACAGAAGGCAGATGAAAAATTTGGGAAAGTATATAACGGGAAGTACAAAAAAAGGGGTGTTCTGCGTATTCTAAATACGACTTTAAATGACTACAATGCGTATCGAAAAACTGTTTCAAAGCTGGGAATCTTTAAAGTAGCCGCCTAGGTGTACAAATGTGGCCCATTCGAGGCGTCAGCTGTAAGTACAAGGCAGCATGTATATCATGAATACACAGAACTGACATGCAGTCCTCAAGCTGACAGATCACCTCTATGAGACATGGAGTGGTGACCCCGTGTCATTTTATAATGTAATACTAAATACAATTGTGTACTGTACAGTGCACACTTATACTTTTACGATGATTTTGCACCAAGATTAGCATATCTAAAAAGAATCGCAAAACACCCAATTTCCCCATATTGCGGAGTGAAAAAATAAAATAATACTGTATAACCTGACATGGATAAGCTTAAATATATGCTTAACGTTCTTTGAGTGCTATTCCTTGGCAGACATTACTCAGGCACGTCGAGAAGTTTTCGAATTATAGCCTATCGCCTAAAGCTTTTCACACCCTGGGCAGACGATCAGATTAAACAATTTTTACAGAAAATTTACGATTGGTGCATAGCTGACTGATGAACAACACCATTCAAATAGACCATTTGCATGGTATAGCAGATTCACAATTAAGAGCGTGCACAAATTATACATCCTGCTTGTGGCCTCTCCATCCACACTTTGCGCATGTTGACCGTGCTTTTAAAATAACTACACAACAGAATAACCTGTATGTTTCACAAACCAGCAGACCTATAGTAAAATAATTGACAAGTTATGTAATCGATTAATTATTATATGCTTAAAATATTATTTTATTTTTATTTATATTTTTACGCACCCTTATATGAGTATGTACAAATAACAAGTATAGAAAATTAAGATAAATTATTGCTTGCAGAGAAATACAAACATTTGAGAAATAGTGAAGAAGACAATCATTAACGTGCCGTGCAAGGCACAATAGAATTAAGCTCGTAAATAGCAATGTCGTATGCAATAGATTTTCACACAATTTAACAACTATGCATATTTAAAATACTGAAAACTTTCAAATGCTCATACAAAAGGCAAATAGGCGAACAAGCCTAAAAAACGAGCTAGCGAGCTCAAAAATTTTAAAAGCCCAAACGGCAAACAGTTACAAGAATTTTATTTCAATACTCAAAACCAGGTATTGACAAACGTTAAAAAATAACGAAATTTCAAAGCCCAAGTTGTAGACAATTACAAATAAACAGCCGTCAAAACGGACAGATACATATGACACACTGGTTATTAAAACGAATAATATAAATATTTGCAAATATACTCTCAATGTTAATTACGTGAAAACAAAGTTAGGTGGCATACCCGACACAAGTAGACAAATTAACAAAGTTAAATGCAGCGCGACGATGCGCTCGAAGGACACTAGATTGAACTATGAAACCTTATGGCACTGATCAATATGCCCACGCAGGTGTTAAATTTTCGCTTTGAAAAGTCTGACCTGTCTAGCTAGTACATTCGCACCGCACGCAAACTTCGAAGGCAATGGGCCACAAACACCCAGTGTATTATACATGTACAAGTACCAAGAAAAGGCAGCAAGCCATACAATCTGAATGACAATTAATATAGAGTGCGAGAGAAAATTTTATGCTGACTCCTTTCGGTGCGAAATTGAGCGTCCAAAATGTCTTACAAAGTAATTAGGGCCCTACCATGTGCCGCAAACAAGTTACGTAGGTGACAAATAAATTATGAAAACAGCAAGATGAAATGCAGGGTAAATTAATTACTGGTGCGTGCGCTCCAGGGGAAAGAAACTGACGAAAACCTTTAATATTAACAAGGAAGCTCATGAAAATTCAGACAGACTGACGGGAAAGGCGTGCCATTTTACGGCCAACAACAACATCTGAACGCGAAACAGTTAAGGCCTTGTTACGGAGTTTTGCAGTGATTTCGAAAATATTATTTTTATTGCTACCTAATACTCATATCAAAATTTCGCTGCACAGTTTTGACACATATATGTTATAATTTGTAGCTGAATTTTTTTTTGTAGAACTATACTGAACGGTTTCTTTAAATTTCATTACCCAAAGTACCACGTTTTTCGTCGTGAAAATAAGCAAAAATTGAGGAAATTATTTTTTGCTGGCGAATGGTACATTATTTTGAAAAACGCGTCCACAGTATTGTGCACCGTGTGATTGCACATTGACTCAAATTTTTTTCAAAATTTTTGGTTAAAAAATATTTGAGTTATTGGCACCAGATATAATTTTGACGGCGGTTCCAAAATTGAATTTTGAAGAAAGCAAGAAAATATCACTTACCGAAAACGCATCATGGCAGTGCCGCCACCAACTGTCCGTGAGGGGTTAAGCCCCAGATTACTAAGTGAAAACGCGCACGTATCTTATAGACGTCTTGCCACTACCGGTACCAAAACAGGAATAGGACGATTACACACGAGTCTTGAGAGTCGCGATCGCCGACGCCCAAGGCGCATGCGCCAGCAGGAACAAGGTGGGGCTCGGGTAGATGAGGGGATCCATAGAACACAGGAATTTTAGCCTTGCGAAAAATCAGCAATAAAGACGACGGCCGAGTCACGTGGTCGCCACCGAGCGCCACCGTCCCAGAACACACTCCAGACCGCACTCACGGTGCAATTTATTACAATAAAAATTATGTAATATAGATGATTTTATAAATATTTCAAATTGTAACTTGATTGTTGTACGAACAGTAAATACTGTGTCTCTGTCAGCGTTAAATGTTATATTAGGTTTACATACGTAATAAACAGAGAGAAGGAAATATATTTTCTAGTGCTCTTCAGTGTGTTCAAATATCATGGTCACAGCTGTGCCTAGTAAATTACTGCACAAAATATGTTTTTGATTTTCTTGAAAAGAATTTCATTTAATTCCACGTTACGTACAAGTTGCATCCAACTTGAAAATATACTTGATTCATCATATGCATATAAGTTTTTAACAACCGCCAATGCACCTCATTATGTTAATATCAACCCGTTTCCTGCACGTTTCCCAGGTGATTCTTCTCCCGTCACCATTCTTCACTTCTTCAGTCAATTTACCCTTGGAATACCACTAAGTCTTTTTTTCTAACTATCATGCAATAATTCTCACCAATAAGCATTTCTTGCATATTCTCATTACACTTAGAATAGTAGCGATGAAGTAATATTGACCAGGAAAACTAGCAGTGAACCGTGTTTGTCTGCAGGCCAAACAGAAGCTGTTGAAGGAGAACCAGTTCCTGCTGCAACAACTGGAGAATGCATACAAGGAGCTGCATTCACTGAGGGACCACGTTGGCGAAGTACGCCAGCAAACTGTTGCCTTTATCTTGGGTCAGATGGAGACCCTTCACATCCAGAAGGACACTCACGTCTGACACTTTCCGACTGGAACTTGAATTTACCTGAATGTGTTTTCCGGCAGGGCGATTCACCAATGTCGTTGGTGATATTCTGGTTTCTGCACTGGAGTGTATCTAGTCAGCGCTGTTACAGGTATTGTGTATGGTTCAGCACACGCACAACATGTTTGGAGTACACGTGTAGCAGCCAAGGTGGTACCGTATATTCACTTACGTTTGGCACCTGAGGTGTATGAAAGTTATAACATCACAGTGAGAATTAAGTATTCTTGCTTGAAGTAATTCACATGACAGAGAGAGATTATATTTGAAGTACATAACGTATTTTCACATCACAACTGGACACTTTCTGTAACACTTTTGGTTACAGGTAAACAGACTGAAAAGTTTAATATTTGCGAAGCTGGTTATTGTGATGAAATTGTATATTTCATGGCATTGGACATAAATGGCAACATATCACAGAAAAGAGGAAATACAGTCTCAAAATAATAAAAATGTACATATTAATGTTCGCAAAAATGATTTTTTGTAGATACACGTAAAACTCACAAGATCACAATCAGAAATACAGAGTGTATAAAGTAGTGCAGATTTATGTTTATTGACAAATTTTATAATTATTTGACAGACGTGATGTAGCAAAGAATGATCTCAGTTTTATGGTAAAAAAAAAATATGTGTTTAAACGTGTATACTTAAACATCACATTGTCGTACATTGTATTTAATTTTTAATTGTACTTCAATAACCAATGTGCAAAAATTGTATGCATTTATAAAATACAGTTATGTGGTAGACTAAAGGACATTTTACAGGATTACTAGACTGATCAAAATACAACATTTTGTACAGCAGACAGCAATTAATGTTTTATTACTAAACTTGTGTGCTTTGTGTATATTATAGGCCTACTGATAATAGTCATTTGTAAAAAAACTGATTGCTTGTTGAATGTTTGATGTAAGTGTACAGTTTTTATAAATTTGTCAAACTGGTTCAACACTGGAAAAATTATATTTTATTTTTCAATATTTAAAAGAATACCTCACTTATGGTATTTGGGCACAATCAGATCACAAATGTAAAACAATGACTTTTTATACATCAACAAATATTTTAAATCAATGTCGTTAAAATCCATTATCATTCCAAACTACTTACAGACATTCCGTGAGTAGACCTAGATTCTGAAAAAGTATTTACTTTTCTGTATGAAAAAAAATGTATGGTTTCGAAAAAAAAATGCATTCATGAAAACTGAAATGCAATCTGCATTAGTTCACATAGTAAAATGTAATACAGCTGCTGGGGTAAGCCTATATACTTTGCCCTCATATAAAGTATCATCCTTCCGATTTCTACACAGTAATAAAGCCCTAGTGCTGCGGAAAATTATCTAATGCTCTGTAAATGTTTCCATACTTGCAGTCCAGTATTTCGTACAAACTGACGTTTTCTTGAGTTAAGAGTGAAATTGTTTGGCAATCAAATTAGTCTGTTGCTGAAACGTTAGGGCATTTGATTTAGATAAGTAAATTTGTTTCACCAAATTTTTAAAGTAAGTCATACATTCATCACGGCGTTTTAAAGGATTTAAAAGAACATTTTCCACAATTTGATTCAATATGCACAGAAGTAGTAATACACAATTAAAACTTAACTAAATCAGGCAATGAAAGTAATGACAGCTGCTGTGATAAATTTAGCGCGCTACTCACTATTTAAGCTAATTGTGTTTAGAAGTAGCACTGAAATAGACACAAATCACGGCCATTATTTGTGTCTAGAAATAAACGATTATCGTGATATGTGTCTGCGTATCTCTTAGCAAATGTTATGTCACACAGATGTAGCATATATATTCATAGCATTGAGACACGTGCCCACCACCAATTTGGAAAGTTGGAAACTTTGATAAAAATATTTAGTTTAATATTAATTTTGAAAATATAGCTGTACGAAAGTTTTCCATTGGAAATGTAAAACCTGTACGTGTGTTTTTATATCTGGAATCTCTATATCTTAAACATTCACAACATATTTCAAATTAGGTAAAAGGCTTACCGAGTGAGTTGTAAATAGGTCAGTGTTTTTAAAGTCGGTAATTATCTGGAGTTGGTTATAGGTCGAAGCTTACAGTGATGGAAATAGAATAGTATTTTCTGACAGAGTAGTACCTTAGTGTTTTAAGGCCTGAACAAGGATACGTACATCAGTGTTTGTAGACAGCAGTAAATTAGTGTTGTTTTGAAATCAGGACTGCAAATGTTTTTATATTGCAGGTCTCTGTTTTTGTAATGGGTTTTAGACGCGCCTAAAGATTCTCAAGATAAGCATTTAGAAGGTAGTAGTTATTTTAAGGGAAAATCTGTATGAAGTTCGTGAATATTTGACCAGTCAGCGTACACATATTTGCAGCTCGTCAGGAGGAGGTGGCTTACGCAGGATATAGACATGTTTGTGCCAAGGAAATATGCATTATAATTCGCATCATAAACCCAGCATTAAAATTGTAACTCAGCAAGATAACGTTATTGTCACTACACAGTAATAAAGACTTCTTAGAAAGGAATCATTCTTGGTGACAATTTAGTAATTTCAATACAGTAAACATTTTGATTCACATTGTATTTGTTTAGTTATCTGGTCATTATCGACCAAACAATCAGGCCGAAGGCATACGTATATGTGTTGGATGACGAATTGCGACCTTTTTCAATCTATTAATTTCGAAAACAACTTAAAATTTACAACGTTCAGTGTAAATAGTGCAACTCCGGTATCAGAGGTAAAATCACGTTTTCAAATTATATTATTCATGAAATCTAAAAATATATTGCCGCTGGGATTAAGACATGAAATTAAAATATTATTTATGTTATTGTAAAACGACTGTCCCCATTAAGTTGTTACAAAATCTATGCGGTAACTCCATAGGACAATTAAGATACCTGGAAGCAATAGTTAAATTAACCATGCACCCATAATACAAGAGTAACTGAAATACTGTAATTTGTACACATATCAGCAATGACATAAGGAAACTCTATATTTAATAAGCTAGTTTATAAAACAAACGACCTTAAAAATTCAATGACAAGCAAATTTGCACTATAAATAGTGTACTTAAAATAAATGTTGTTCAAGGGACCATAATAATTTTTTTAGAAGGGCACAAATAACAAATAATAGAAATGGAATACAAAGGAACTGGTACAACCAAAAATCAGCAAAGACTTGAGGAAAATGACGTATATTGTTAATATGAGAATAATAAAATTTCTGAATGTTTTACTTTGTGACTTAGTAGGAAGCTAGATTATAGATAAAGAAGTACAGTAAATGTATAGGGCCTTCCCAACAAGTGCTTGCTTTATGAAATAGTGTTCTACTAAAGTTAGATTCTAACATGGTTAGCACATACAAATACTATCATCAAAAATGCTCAAAATTTGTATTTGTGATTTTATTAATCATAACGAAATAAAATTGTTTTTAAAGCCATTGTATAACAGGGCCGACCCTTTATTTTAGTACAAAGTTTCATTATTCATACATTCTTAATTTTATACCTGAAATTTATAAATGTGAAAGAACATAAATATTATAAAGATTTTTCACTTTGATTCCCAAACCAGCAAAACCAATAACCTAATGCAGCACACGTGTCTGCACAGGCAAACCAATGCATTGTTTTGGTAAGAATTAAATACATTTTTTAATGGATTATAGGTTTCCAAAGACAAGCTATACAGCTGCACCATTGTAACAATTCATGAGCCGGCCCTGTTGTGTAGTACGACTTTGCCTTGTAGTATACTGTATTTTGCTGTGATAGAAACTATTTCTAGTCTTGCAAACTTTATGTGCACTAGCATATAGCATAGTACCGATAACTTGTATTATAACGTTCTCTTTTCATTTAGTTTATCTACTGATACAAAATAGTTCGGTGGTTCTAAAAAAGTTATGTATTATGCACTTTGATAATTATTCAAAATTACGATACGTGAATTGCAACAAATCATGCAATACATACTATTATAAATTATAAACAAGTGCACAGTTTTTCACAAGTTGCACGTAAACAATGATGTTTAGAATTTTTTCTCCAAATACAGTGGTGGTTCAATGTCCATGCTCTCTATACAAAAATAATTTTATTTGAACCTTTAACAAAATTTTTACCAAAAGCATTTCTAAAAATTTAACTGTAAAAATGTAAATGAAGTTTCTTATGATGCACTGTGATGAATTTTTATTGTTACTTATGACAAGGAAAAACCTAATATAAAATGTAGTTATACTGTTAAACGGAAATAAAAGACGTTCCAGCAAAATATTAGTTCTGTGATACAATGAATACTATAACTGACTTAACAATACTGTCTGAATATTACTTGTGTTGTTTATGAGCAGATACAGGGTTTTGTTGAGCAGTTTACACATTTATTGCATAACGATTGAAGTTAAAAATAAACAGAGTGCTATAATCTAAGATGTTTTAGAACCACCAATTTAGATATAGCTGAGTTGTTTCAATTTATGTAACTGTAATAATGTATTAACTGCATCTGGGGAAAAGTACATACAGCTTCAACTATTTACAGTCTGATAGAATTTCAGAGATAATGTTTGAAATTCAAACTGCTGTGTTAATTTATTGGCATAATATGAAATTACATAATGTAATGTTGTAGCACCTACAGTTTTACAATTACATAACATAAATATTAAAGCTAAACGACTTTAGAATATATAGTGATAACAGCTGCTGTTTAAAAGAACTTGTCAACAGGATGAATAGAAAAAAAAATGTTTTGTAGTTTCTTATGAATATGTGTATTATGTAATAAAAGCTAAGATATTTTAAAAGACAAATCACTGTCACATTGATGTACTATATTTGTTGTAGTAGAGAAAATAATTGTGGCATCTGACTGTCAAACAATATTTTAGCTTCATACTGCTACAACACCATTTAGGCGCTTACGAAAACCTTGCTCAATCTACTCGATAGAGTAGACATTACTGTAAAACCTGGCAAGAACCTTGTGCGAGAACAGACTACCGGCCCGCAAAATTTCTAAATATTCAACTTGATCTCTTCGCTGGATCTACTTAGGTCTACCCTGCTCCCGAGTTGAGAATATAGCCACCAGCAAACTAACAACAGGAAAGCACGCGTTAAAAGTAATCAAACACAGGCTCCTAGGTGTGTATATAAAAGAAAATATGCTGTAAGGTGTTTGAGTGCATGTTCGCCACAGTAAACTAAGTCTAAATGTAGTATTTCAGTTGGACAAGAAGTCTGGAGGAGTTTATGAATTAAAATGTCACCGGAAGAACGTAATTCTGGTATGAAATAAATTATATATTTATTGATTACTAGGCATTCTGAACTACACATTTTCTAATTTGTTATACTCTCGATTAATGAAGAAAGCAGCGGTTATGTGTTAGAGTATTTCCACTTCGCAAGCTGTTATTGCTATGGAAATTTTTAGAGGTTAACTCAAGCATTTTTGTACAGAATAGCGATTTTCACAATACAGCGGCGCGATACGCCCGACGCTTCCCGCCAGCGACAAGTTCCTGCCATGTCTTCTCAATAGAGCGACGAAATATCGCCGGCAGCAAGCGACGCGAACACGTACTGCCATCTTTTGTCAAGATAAATAACTTAGTAACTGTACACTGTTTTTGAAGAAACATGAACGGAAAATAAAATAAAACATAATTTCTTTATGCACGCATCGATTTAAATAAACAAATATCAAACAGAAAGCAAAAGTTAAATTTCCTACAGAAAAATAAATGATGACATATTAGTTTATTTTCAACGAACTTACGCTTAGTTTGCACAAATACCGGTATTTTTAACAGAATGTTATTAATATAAAATGGCTGTTTACTTCCTTCTAATTTGAAAAATACGTAAAATATGTGCACGAGTTTTAAAATGTAAAAAACTTTTCTACTTCTTTGTATCGATCATCAGTGCGTCAAATCTAATGTCAGCAGCTAGTGCAATGTTCCCGACTCTCGACGCTGGCGCCATAGCTCTGATTGGCTGACGCTCAACGCTAATCGTTACGTCGCTCTTTTGTGAAACCCGCTTATAAATTACCAGTGGCCTACGCAATTGGAATGCCATATACGTATATTATACCAGTGTAAAACGATATTCTGTACTGTCCAAACTTTAGTCTAATAATACACATCTGCCAGATCGGCGACCGAAACGTACAGCTTCTGCAGATTTTGCCGTATTTATTTTAAGTAGGCCGCTAAAATAATACTCTTCGAGTATATCTACGCTCGGAAAAAACCGTGCAACATCCAACGACTGAATAGACTCGACCATGTTACCAATACTACAGAGTAGATTATACCTACTACGTAGTCGTAAACGTTGTTTAGACGAAATTTTCAAGATGACAAACTTTGAAGTATTTTACTTTATACTCGAGGAACTCATTCCAAACACAGAAAAACGATTTATTTAGAAAAACTGTAAAAATTATTTGTAATGCGTGTTACCTTACTTTTTTTGCAACATTGATAATTTAAAGAATCATATTTAAATTGTAATATAAACTAAACAGCAAATTTCTCACTCTACTTGACACAAGAGATCAATTTTATATCATACGTTAATACCAGGTGAATATTTTCTTTAAAGTAAAATAACTAAAATATTCAAAAAGTAAAATAAACACCCAAAGGATGAAAACGTACCTATACATATTTTATGAGGTATGAGGAAGTTTTTCAAAAATTAAATATGAATTTCTGATTACTAAAATAAATAATCTATCTGAAAGATGAACAGGTAAGGAAGTTAAAACAGCATTTAATAATTCTAAAGCAAATAATAATGTTTTGATTAAATTCTTGTGATTATAATATCAAATCCGTACTGACTCAACACAGGAAATGAATACAAAACCACCTCGTTTATATGAGCTTTCAATTTGTTACAAACAAATAAGTAATTTCTTAACATTATATTTCTACACATATTTTTATATACACAACTTTATTATTTTTTCCATACTGTGGTTTCATTTTTATATAGGACTATTTTATAAGCTGCATATCTTTTGCAGCGGAAGGGTGTGAAAATTTACAATGTTATAAGTAAGTGATTATTAAGTACAAAAATATGACCAGTACAAACTTAGTGTGGTCACACATTCTTAGTTTATCCCTATACGGTGTTCTGATTGTACTGCAATACGGTATGTCAAATACAGAGATAGTTTAGCATTACGGCTTGGCACATGGTGATAATATTGCATATTAAGCTCATAGCACATAATTAGACGAACAAGTCATACATAGGAATTAACATATAAAACTTAAATATAGAAAAAGATAATAAGTTAATTTAGTGAAAAGTATGTGCCTCGTTATTTACGTATAGAATGACAACTAAGTATAGGTACAAATGATTTGAGGTGGTTCTATATGCAAAATGACACAAATTAACTAGATTGGTGCCTTTTAAAATCAGTATTTAAAATCACTTTCATTAAAATTAATGCATTTTAGATAGTAACCGTATTACAAATACATTAGTCTTGATAAGCTTATCATCCTTATTCATTATGAAATAGGTATCTCGTGTTATTATTCAAGAAAAGTGTAACCCTGGGTTATATATCACTTTTAATCGTATTGTTTGTGAGTACAAGTAAACAAAGACATATTGCTTGAAGTGTATCTGTCTTAAGGAAAAAGCAAAGGGTGTAGTTAGATTCCTGTCAGGTATACGGCCTGTGTCACAGGGCAGGATTATTTAAATGCTTGAACTTACGTGGCAACGGCCAATTTAATTGGCATTGCACGCTGCTCAGAGTTTCAAATAATTAAGTTTTCAGTAAACTTTCACCTCACACAGACTTCCACCCAGTAGTTCACGAATATGATTGCCAATGATCGACCTTCAGTGATCAGTACTAAAATAAAAGCAGACATTACCGAGATTACTGAACAAGAGAAACCAGCAGTACTAGAACAGGATACGGCCGTAGTGTCTGGTAATGAGTAACAGAAAACAACATTAGCAAATGCAATCAGACAGTATGACATTGAGAAGATTTTCTGGTGACGGACACAGATAGCGGGGCACCCTTTGGTGTGTGTGCTAAGATGTGTGTATATGTATGTATATATATACATACACACATACATATACATATACACACACCCCTGATAGTATGTCTGACAGGATCAGTTTAAAAAGGTTGTGGTGGAATAGTTTTGGTGTTTGAATACATCAGATAACCCATTTATATTTTATTTTTTAATTAATTTTTACATTAAAAGGAAGCAAAGCTCATTAAACTGGCATGACCACTAGGTGGTTTGCAACGTTTTCAGTCGTGGGCCTGTAGTTTTAACGCATGTGCAACATTTGTTAATTTCGTGTGTGTACGAATAACATTTGAGAATTTTCTGGGTCAAAATGCTAGTTTGCTGTTTTAAATATGTTTATGTTGTTCATTTCTGTTAAAGTGAGAAGAGTCGAAATGGAAAATGTCTTTATTTTTATTTAGGAGAATTATGTTACAGGATGTTTGAAACGCCCGACAAAATACACTGCAGTTATCTTTATTTTTATGTTTTAAAATTTAGCTATAAAACTAAGAGATACAAGCTGGCAATGTAAATATTGCACGACAGTTCAGTGTCTTGCATGTAGAGGCAGGAACCAGATGCACATTTCTGTTGGTACGATGCACCTAGGCCTCGACATAGACAACGCCTTTAAAAATTTAAATTACATAATAAAATTTTGCACGCTCAAAATTTGTATCGATAGGAGATCCTCAGTCTTTTACTCTTTGACTCTCTGAGAAAAAAAATTCCTAATATGAAACAAAATTATTCAAATCAAACATTACTTTATCAGGAAATATTTTCAAGGAAGTTACTAGGGGTATTTGGTACTTTGTACACTTTCTACTGTTTTGTGGATATTACAAATGTCTCTGACGTAAAGTCAAATAAATATGGCTACTCTTGCAGTTACTCTTTGAAGCTGCTCAAGGAAACAATCATTTTGCGCCTCCTCAGCACACTGCAAAAAAAAAAAAACTTTCTGAAATGTTTAGGAAGTAATTAACTTAAACGCAGTATGGGACAGTTACCATACTTCCGCCTTGTAAATATGCAAACTTTTACTACTGGTACAATACAAGTATGGTAACTTTAATATACATTTGACTGTTTTATATAAAAAGGTTTAGGAGAGCTACCATGGATGTCTGGGAAACCATTCTACCATACCAACTTTCTTAGCGCTCCTATACGCATCTGTGGCAAATTTACAAATTATTTTTAGAGTGCATGGTCGTAGAAGAACAGGTCTGGACACTCGCCTATCTACCATTGTATTTTGCTTGACCCCCTTGTTGTTTGGCTGCAGTTACTTTTTGGCGCTGTAATCCGAGCGGTCGGACTCAAACTCCGCCCACTTTTTTCCATTGTTAACATTTTAAAGTAAGGAAAGATAGCTGGAGTAATGATTTAAAATTGTGACTGAAGGAAGTATTTCATAAATTGATAAAAAATACATATTGATAAATAGTTTATCTTCGTGGGAGGGAAGTGGGCGGAGTTTGGACTCGACTGCCCGGATTACAGTGCCAAAAATGTATAGTATTCTCGGTAACTTGGTGAACTGCAGCCGAACAACAAGGGGGTGAAGTTTCCAGGCGAGTATCCAGACCTGTTCTTCTACGGCCGTGCTCCTCAGCATAAGAATAGATGTCTTGACTTTATATAATTTCATGTTCATAACCGATGTTAACTTTCCTGTACCTATGCAAACATTGGTTACTGTCATTACCGTATGTACAACGAGGCCTGCTACCCGCTGAAGTAGATGTTTCATACTATCTACACTACCAGAGTAACCCGACCTGAGCGCGCAAATATTTTTCCGTATTGCTTACCCCGCTTCCCCGTGCTCAGAGATAAACATATGCCTAACGGTAGCTGTATAAAAGTGAAACTGCTGTCGCCAAAGAACAAAGAAAGCCAACATATTAAAAAATGCCACAGTTAATCATTTGAGCTACTTTTATACATTAAAATGCATTAGATACGCAAAATATTTCTAGCAGCATACACACTGTCCTTAACATCGTAATATCATAACTATTCCTTAGGTCGAAGCGCAAGCCTACAGTTTTAATTAGAAAACAATGCTGTCTATGTTGAATTTTCCACTCCACTAGCAGACTTGAATGAAAATCTGAGTTTTCATAAACCACTAACGAAAAAAAAAATACTCACCAGTGGTGCTATGATTACTTGAAGTTTAATGACTTAACTGCAGAATTAAATGAGCTGTGAAGAGTTCAATGAACAGAGTAAGTAACAGCAAACGGCATGACACAATATGTGGAAGCATACCTTACCAGGCAATCCAAATAGTGTCACTATGCCCACTAGACAACAGCACAGTAACAATTATCAACAGAATATCACTGAAGATTTATTAATGCAGTGGTACATATTAGTAGTGACACTAGCACCACTATGAGTTACCACTGCCGTGTTTCGAAAATAATTTAATTGATTTTAGGTAGGTTTGAAGTTAATATGTTCGTGTCATTGTCGAAGATTGAATTATTTAATTTCTAAAGCTCTAAAACGAATTTGTTAGAAAAATTTGTTTATAGTCTATCTGTTAACTGAATGCTGGTAAGAAAAAACATTTGAAAGAAGTAACCGATCGACTATCCGCTTTGCTGTAATCTGCGTCGCGTAGTTATTTTTTAATTTTTACTGTAAAACCTTCGTTTCTCAAGTCTGCACAGCACACCACATATTTTACAACAAAGCCTCGATTTTGAAGAAATACTACAGCCACTAAACTGTAATTTAAATTAAATTTAACGGACCTTAATTATAAGTGGACAATGGATAATAATAGTTTCGGGGCTAATTTTTGAAATGTTATAAACATTGTAGATTAGTATAAACTCCCGCATGCACCACACACTTCCATGTAATAATACGCGCACCTCTATATTTTGGTTAAGATACTTGGAAAAAATATTTTTTCCCGTGAATTTTATTGTGTACTGTGTTAAGAACTTGTGCCATTTTAAACAGTGGCACGCCAGATAATACGTGCGCATTCGAATGCTTCTTGAAACCGTAGTTCATAAACTACATCTTCAACAAGCATTAACTGTATCCCTTATGCCACTTTTAACCGTCATATTGTGCGAGTTGTTTACATCCTGCATGCTCAATCGTTTGGCTTATGGGATGTGCTGATAGCATATTCTCTCTTTTCTCATCATTTCGCTCCTCTTCCCTTCCATCCTTTTCCATCCTCTCAGTACTATCAAAATTGTTTGAAAAATAAAAGCGAACTCGCTGTTAAAATGAGGATACCCTAATTAGTTTCAATGTATGTGGAATAGGTAATTGCAGACAGTTTACGTGGTTAACAAAGTCGTTTCTTCTTTTTGCTAATGAATAATACATGTGTAAACACAACTGCACTGCACTAGTCGAGTCTGTGTGCGTACAAGTAGGTTAGCAAGTTGCACCAGACACAATGTCTTCAGTTCTCCCAAGTCGACTGCCCCCGTGTACTGTGAGCACCCTTCTACAATGCGTTATCTTATGCTTTATGCGCACCCCACTTTTGGAAGTACTAATTTTAGAAAAAAAATTATCGCGTGGTACATATGTATACAGTATACGCAGCTTCATTGATCCGCGACTTTCTATTTTCCACAGTCATCAATAATCCAAACCATTGGCTGTAATCGGAAGTTGATTGTAATTCACTTAATAGATGTAAAAATATCTTCAAATGATATGGTGGTACTGAAATTTGAGTCAAAATTTTGAAAATTTCGATTTGGCTTCGAACATTATGAAACTTGAACTCCACCAATAATTGAGTTTCATTTTGAATTATTCAATTTTGTGGGATTTTCTTTTAGTTTGTTTTGCAATTTTAATAACATTCTTGTGACAGTTTTTGAAATCTTGAGTGTGAGAGTGTAAGGGGTTAGTTAAACTTACTACTTAGAAATGTTTTCCTTCAATGCCGCTTATGAAATAGACAATATTTTATACTAAGTTTGTCCATGTGGCAAAAATTTTATATTTGTACGACGTAGTGTTAGTTTTGTAGACTTTTTATTTGTACGACGTAGTGTTCGTTGTATAGACGTTACGTGTGACTACGATTTCCACCTAAAATTATTTTAGCTCTCATAGTCTACCCATATCGGCATGTAAGAGTCAAAATTTACAAATTACAAGAACATAAAAACAACAAAAAACAACTAACTTACTCGAACGAAATAACTGACACTGAAATTATGTATTATGGGCCATATGTTAAAATATTTAAAAATGCACAACAAATTCCCTTTGTGTTTTTTATTTTAAATTTTATAAATTAATAACAACTGTTATTATTTTCAGATTGTTTTTTTAAATTAAAAAAAATTTATTGTGTGTTTTTAAATATTTTATAATATATCTCATAATATGCGATTTCATTGCAAACTATTTAATTCGAGTAAGTTGGTTGGTTTTTGTTATTTATTTGTTTCCGTAACATGCGTATGTTAACTCTTACATGCCACTATGGGACGACTACGATAGCTAAAAAAAAAAATTAGGGGGAAATCGTAGTCACAAGTAACGTCTATAAAATAAACACTACGTCGCACAAATTTAAGTTATATATATTTTTTTGCCTCGTCAACACCTTTAATGAATTTCAACTGTTATTATCAGTCACTGATGCCACAATTCAATGTTTGCTATGTAATGAATACATCTAAAATATTACACCTGACATTATTAGAGGGACCATCACATGCTTATGTAACTTACACAATCAACTGTTGTTTGAAAACAAAAATAGTGTTATGTGTTTTCCCTGAGTATGGTAATTGATGTACGAAATATTTCTACCGCTTTGAAAAAATTAACATTAAATAAGTAAACCAGAACTGTGTTTTATTGCTTACACTGTGCAGATATCCTACGTATCTCTATTTGGTAGATGAATAATTTTGTGCTATGCTATGATAATAATTTATTGCTATACACCTCCGTAACTGAAAGTGCAGCCTTAAATATAAAAAATTGTATATCTTAGGTAAATTGTTAGCAGGTAAGGTATTATTTCAGTACCGGAAGTGTAAGCAGACTTACCTTAATGTCTATTTTCTCCATACATTTCTTAACACAAATACTATTAATTGAATGGCGTTACGCAAAAGTCATCCAACCCACAAACCTAAAGAACAGACAAGAAACAAGTTTATAAATTATTATACTTTAAAAGTTCAATAGCTATTTAACCAAAGTCAAACATGTGTAGGCTATTTGAAAATGAGAATAAATGAATCAAATAAATAACGAATGTTTTAGTAACAACCTTTTATGTTTTATTGTATCAAGTGTGGGCTGATCTTTTTATGCATAGCACCATTCAATTTGTACAACCATATTCTTCGCCTCTACAAGCCAGCAGTGCTGAACATTGTAAAGAAGATGTTATCCAATCACAAGAAACAAGGTTGCTCGTATTTTCACATGCAAACAATCTCTGGTCTACAGTGTTATATATTGTTTATTTAAGTAATTAAACATATATATCCGGTAAAGTGTACAGTTATTAAAAGTTGGTGATTAAGAAAACACTAAGGAACACATCAGGAAAAGTAGGCTACCACAGAGTCCAGCCAAACTGAACATGTGGATAATATGAAAGAAAGTGAGAACAAAAAACTATTTATAATATAATAACGAAACCTTAATTGCAATAAATGTGTACTGTAAACTATGATACTGCAGTGACAGGGTGTTACACTTATGTTAATGTTTACAAAATTGTACTACATAGGAACATGCAGTGATTATTTCTAATACCTTCTTAATTTCAAAATCATTTTTGTTCACTGATTTATTGTATAAAGAATATTGTTTAATCCAGAAAACCTATGTTATACCTAACTAGGCTTGGTCCTAAGTAGTTTCGAGTAGTGGGAGTCTCCTGTGAACTCACACAATGTAATAGTTAGTGACGAGGCAGTGACTCACAAAAAGAAATACAACATTCAGCAACTGAAATTCAGTGTAAAATTATGATTAGTTAGGCTGCTAGTTTCCATATTATGATTAAGATCACATTGTGTTTAGGAAAGTTTTGTTGTGATTGATTAACTTATACTTCGTATCTTTACATTATCTCAGTAATTTTGAAGTTTTCGTTCTAGATAAGTTTTGTTTAGATCCAGAATCACAAAACCGTGTCTGTAAATGTGAATATTAGTTCGTACTAGCTGCATAGCGTGATATAAAGTCTGCAATAGTAACAGTTTCACAAATGAAGCAACGATAAAGAACTAAAACAATGTCAGATCAGTGATGACAATTCTGAACAGCTGCTGGCAAAAATATGTAAGACGAGAGTGAAGCCAAGCAACTATCAACATATATTTTCCTTTTAGATAATTTATAGTTTCTTGCCATATTTAAATATAAAAAGTACCCTAAGAAACAATTAATGTATATAGATTGTCCAGTATTCAATATTCAACGTTTGAGGTGACAATAAACATTATTTTTTAATTATTTTCCTATACAAGGTGGTGTTAGAAAGCGCTTATTTATCGCGAACCACCTATACCAACAGTAATTTGGATCAAAATCAATAAGTTGTGTAGGTGGTTGATTAAGAAAATGCTAGAACACATAAGCCACTCAAAAAATATACAACAGCCGTTAAAAGATGCATACAGCTTGAAGTTTAGTTAGCCAGTGTTATGAGATGCCAACAAAATATATCGAATTAGGGTGCTACATAACTTATCCTTATATAGTTATTGGTAGCCACATCAGAAAGCATTACATTATTACTATTTCTGCTCTTCTCAAGTAGTCCAATTTGACCTACAGGAAAGTGAATACGAATAGGGGAAATAATTACGGTAGAATTTCAACAAAACTATGACAGGATATCCACATGTACGTGTTGACCAATGGGGGCCCTCGGTAATAGCGATATCAGAAAGAGAAACGGAAACGTTGCATATGACAGCGTTCCGTCCCCCATGAATTCTGAAGTGCTATAAATTGTACAGCTAGTAACATGATTGTGTGCTGGGAGTTTATATGACTGGAATACAAAGCTATAAATTGTACAGCTAGTTACATGATTGTGTGCTTATATGACCGGAATACAAAGCTATAGCACCTGCCTGTAAACACCACATTTGGGTTGTGAATGGAAAGTAAATTATTTGGGTGGTGTAAAGAATGTTGCCCGTGGAAAGTGGATGACTGAGCACGTGCAATTCGGAATGATGAATTATGCTATACTATGTGGTAGTCTTATAAAAGTTTTGGGTGTGGCGAATTCCAGGTGAAGGCTACATGTCTCTCAGTATAATGGCTATTGCAGAATTTGGCTAAGGTGGGGTCAGTGTTAGGAATTCTGTTGCAGAACAGACTTGATTCCCTCACAATATTACGGGGCATATTAGCCCCTCAAAAGTGGTTTGCAATAAAGAATATTTTGACCAGTTGTATGTTGCCTGTGAGAAGACCTGAGGCCCATTTTGTAAAGTTTTATCTGTTATATATTTTGTTATGTAATCCGCGAACACAAACTTTACCCAATGTTTTATATCAAAATAAATACAAAATATGTAACCGGCATATAGCCTTCAAATGAAAATAAACAACACATATATTGTAAATACTGTAAATTATGTTAGAATAGTCGTAGAAAGCCAGTTGAAATTTTATTATGATTAGAATTGTATGTTTTGTGTGTCTCAATTGCAAAATTTGTTTTGAAATAATTAATTTGTAATTTAGTTCTGAGTACTGGGGAGAGGCGCAATAAGGCCGGATGATTGTGGCCTTTATGTTACGGCAGATTGACGTTCAACACAGCAGGGGAGAGAAAGTTGCAAAAACATGGGGTGAAAGCGAGCGAGCAGCCTTGAGCCGACGAGGGGCGCGCGGCTTGAACGCTGAAAATTAGGGCACCTAGAGGCGTGGCTACGCCCACCCCCTGCTGTACAATTTAATATTAACTTTATAATTAGTCATTAGAATTTTATAAAATTTTGTAAATAAGTCCAAAGAGACATTAATGTTAATGTGTACGAATTTAAAAAGGATACAATAAATGGATACGGAGGAATGGCAGGGTTTGTTGTCGTCGTCACCCACGAGAGACGCGATTGGCTGTAGGTTTTAATGGGGGCGGTCCTAGGAGAGTTTCGTCATGTAGACGCGAAGGGAAAGTTGGGGACTCCTGCGACAGCCTCCACGAAGGGTGGACGTGTCGCGGGGAGCCACCGCGGCTGATTGTGGTAAACCACGTATATATAGGGACTCCTGCGACAGCCTCCACGAAGGGTGGACGTGTCGCGGGGAGCCACCGCGGCTGATTGTGGTAAACCACGTATATATAGAGGACTTCGACGGCGA
>PNEQ01124810.1:0-98422 GCA_003012365.1 Medauroidea extradentata
GGTGGACTTTTCGGGTGATCGCGGCCGGTACCTGCAACATAATTAACGTCGTGACCGATCAAAAGCCGCCGGAGGAAGCGCCTATTATTTTCGTCGAAAGAAACTTTAAGTATCTACCTCTCGTGACGCAACCCGCAGTGCGTGAGTCCCTTAGGCCGATTTAAAAAGAAACTCCTTTGTTATTTTATTTCAATTAGAGATAGCCGGGCATACTACAACATTATTTAATACGAACCCAATCGTCCAGCATTAATCACGTAAGAGACAGAGCATCGACACCTTTTATTAATACCAAACGCGGGTCACGAGCACCCAACAACAGAATCGTCGCAAGCTGCATTTGTAAAACCATGTAAAGAATGGCTAATGCTCTGCTTATGTACTGCCTGGCATCAAGGGGACTCTAGCAGGACTACTGTCACCTCTCCAATGTGGTTTCCGCTAACACGGTTCTGAGATAGACCTAGTCGGCTTGTAGGCAGCTATACAAAATTATTTTATACTGAGGCAACACCGCACGGCTGTTTTTTCTGACTTGGAGAAAGTCTATGATACCACTTTGTGTTATGGTGTCCTGAAGCAGCTATATACATTGTGCTTTCATGGACATCTCCCAAATTTTATCAATAACTTTATGTATCATAGAATGTTCTGTGTTCGTAACAGTGGGTCATATTTTCGGGAGTGTGTTCAGAAAAATGTGGAGCCTCAGGGTATCATGTGAGTGTTACCCTGTTTTGTATAACAATAAACATTACTGTATCTGTTGTCCGGCCAACTATGCGGTGTGCACTTTATGTCAATGACTTTATGATATATTGTCGTTCATCCACCCTGTGTGCTGTGGAGTGTAAGATCCAGCTGGCTGTCCAGCGCCTGGCCGATTGGGCAGATAGATGCCTGTGGTTTCCACTTCTCCGGAGCAAAAACACAGGTCGTTAACTTTTGCCGCAAACGTTGGGTTTTCGCCTTTCCAGAAATATCTTTGTATGGAAATGTTTTACATGTTTCAGATCATGTCAAATTCTTTATGCCTTGTTAACCAAGTGAGGAGGCACAACAGTAGCACATTGGACTCACATTCGGGCTGGGTTTGATTTCCGGCTCCGGCGATCTTGATTTTGGTTTTTTCATGGTTTCCAAAAAATCACTCCAGGCGAACGCTGAGATGGTTCCTTAAGAATGGCCATGGCAGATTCCTTGTGACTCAACTCCTGTTATTGTACCAAGTTTTGCGTTACCTACAACCTCACTGTTGACGAGACAAAGCCCACTTACCGTACCATCTTAGGCCTTGTTTTTGATTCAAAACTTTCCTGGCTGCATTACTTGAAATACCTTAGAAATTCACAATGTTTACGGGACATAGCTCTATTCTTATACTTTTGATGTTTTATACAGCCAATATTACCTTTGAAAATTCATGTGTTGGTTCCTTAAATGAACAACAAACAATTTTCAGCATCCACCCATAGTAATAAAATGTCAATTTTTCTCATAACATTGCCTTCCATTAGGTTCAAATCTGAAATGATCAGTCTTTATTTTTGTTTCAAACGCACACGTTAGGTACTGTTTTGTAAACATTCTCATTATGTGCCCTACTCAGAATTTTATTTTTATGTTGTATTTCCTTTCATGTTCATTATGATCTATTTTATAGGCTAGTAAAATATTGAATGTCGAGTAGTGATTGAATCTGCAGGTAGGGTATCACACCCCATACACATCTGCCATTCCCTGAGAGATCGCATGAAATGAGGCCTTACAATGGAGCAGCAGGGAAAACGTAACTACATAGGCCTACCTTGAGAAAACCCACCGGCCAATTGCAATGTCAGTCACGTTTCCCACGTAGAAAAATTCTGGGACCAAACCTGCCGGGATTCAAACCCAGATAGTTTTGGTGAGAAGCAAATGGTCTGACCACGATACAGCTTTAGGCTAATGAACAATTTATTTTGTTAACTATGCATCTCTTTGGTCATATTATGTTCACGAGGTTAACTAGCATGGTTCTTTGGTTTTTGTTATTTATGTACTTATCTCTTCATGCATTGTAATGCAATTATACAAGTTTATCATGCTGTGCTGAGTGTGTTCAGGGATGCTTTTTTTCGCAGGCAGAAGGTTCATGCCGTCTTCTGATGGATCTAGCAGCCAATGAAAAAGCAGTTCATGCAGATTTCTTCAATGGTAAGTTTATTCTCTTTTTAACTAACTATACTGTGTTCCAGTTGACTTCACTTCGTACAAGTGAAAATTAACAGCAGTCCCTGAGTGTTCAATTTGAGTGTGTATTATTTAACATGCAATAGTTACTGGAACACACAGTACTAAAGGTGCAAAATATTTTAATTTAATCTGAAAAGACTTTGAACACTGATATTAGTAAAAGGGGAAATTCTGATTTGTGAAACTCTAACTCCCCTCCACCTTGTCTTTATTAGCCAACTGGTAAGTATGTGCACAGACCTTATTGTGTAACTTACCACATTGTCACTGTTTTGCTGTATATTAACTTAATTTGTATGGATTCTTCATCTGCTGTGACCTTTTCAGCACATCATTTATTTTCTCTTGATGATGTGATGTCTCTGATTTGTTCAGCTTTTCCAAGATTTTTTTTTGTATCTTTAAAGTGAATATATATACATTGTAAAACAGAATTAACAGCTTTGTTAAATGATGTTTTTACTATGTGTAGATGTTTTACCAGAAAAAAGAATTAGGGTTCAGTTATAAATAAGAAAAATTTTCATTACATAATTAATTTACCAAAATCAAATACTGTAATATTTGGTTAGGTAAATCAGGGTACATGGTAAAAAGAATTTCTAACAAAAGTATGAAGATTTTACATTACAGTACTTAAAAATTTTTTTCTGTTTTGAAAACAACTTGTAAAATCAGTGTAAATGAGAGATCATTGTTGTCACCATATTGTTCTCAACTAGAAAGACAGTGCAGGAAAAATGAAGATGCAGTGGTTGTAGTGTTAGGCCTACTAAAAATGAACACTGCTTGTAATTTTAGAGATTTGTTATTTGATGGCAAATGCTCATTTGCCATTAGCACTGTTCTGGTTGCAAAATTGTCTGTCAATAACAGTTTGCTACCTTCATTGAGATAAAATTTGTTGCTGAATTTACAGAGTTGCCTCTTAAGTGCTTTGAAGTTTACTTGCTGGATTTAAGCTAGTGAATCATGAGATTAATTTATATGAGAGCATGGAGCATGTACAAACCAATTCCTTGGGCAAAGTAGGAATTTTTGTCAACATACCTGACGATACACATGCATGCATACTCACACACACACACACAAAATGCTTTGGTAAGCAGTAAATTCATGAATGATAAAATAACAAAAAAAATCTATTAATTTATGACAAATTTAAATGTTGTGGCTTAAGAAAATTGTTTCTTTTACAGATTTTGATGATTTGTATGATGACGATGATCTGCAGTAACTTCAAGGATGAAACAAGACTGACGTGTCAAGCAAAATCAATGTAATTTTTTAAATTTAATTTTTGTTTGTTATGTTAATTTAAAATAAAAATGTTGAATACTTAACTAATATTTTCTGCTAAATTTATCAGTCACATAGAATTTAACTTCCTTCATTTGCATTAAAAATTGTTTTGATTACCTTCTGACACATTTATTTGACGATCCAAATGTGGGTACTTTTATCACTATAAGTAGTTAAAGGTACTTCTGTATTCAGTCTTGCTTTCAAACTTCATTATAGTTGTGTTTAAGCAAAACAGGTTAGAAATTGACGTCACGAGGCTGGGGTTGTTGGTGGTGGCACCACTTGGCCAGGACCAGGCACCCAAACACATAGCAGGAGCGCTGGCAACAAGGGATGAGATATGCAGGCATGGGCAGCATCAATCCTTTTATACAAATAATTACAATAATAGTGATGTTCCCATGATTGGAAAGAAGAAGAATAATGTAATGCAGTAGTAATGCTGTCATAAGTTTCTTTACATGAAATTTTTGTTCGTATATCTTAACTGGATTAATTTTGAAGGTATGGTTTAAAAACACCATTTTCTTCCTGCGTAAATGTGGAAGTGGTTCATTCCGAACAGCTGGTTGCTTAGGAAGCTCCCTCAATTGTGTTGCTTGTATTAATGGTATGTGAAAAATACTCTTAATATATTTAATACAACCTTTCACTCCCTTCCTCATAGCCTTCTACGCTGTTTCTTTTAGTTGTTTCATCTTCTATAATTTACATGCTATACAGATAATTCTGAAAAAGAGAAATAAAACACTCGTGGGTAAATTATCATATGTGCAGTGGTGCACAAATACACTAAAGAAATACGTGATGAAGTAAACACCTGAGTAAGAGAGCCTACATCTGTTTTGGTAGTCTTGCCAGGTATTACTTTTCCTCAGTAAAGATAAACTAAGGTTTTTTTCTCTTGAGACAGTACGTACTTCTGGAGCGACCCTCAGCTTTATCACGTTGCAGGGTATATACTATTCTCCGTTCACTCTAAGTTGAGTTTTAGGATAAACAAAGCAAATTATAAACAAACATGTTCATTGGCTGCCGACCGCGTGCACTGTGATCTCGCATAAGAAATAGTTCTTTGTTATTTGTCGTGTACATATAAATTTACTACTCCATCACTTAATAAGAGAGTTTTATTAACAAATATCTAAAATATACAGACGTTGCAAACACAATCTACGATGCTATATGTTTATTACTATAATTACGGTTAGCTGACGACATGTCAGTACAGTTGGTTCACGAGTTATTTAATGACTGACGTACTGTTGAACGTACGAGTTTCTTGGTACACTTGCCAGTATTTAGAGATGTACGATACTCTGAAAATACCACAAGTTTAGTTAAGTAATAATAACCACAATAAAAATAAGTCAGAAATATCACAATCAGATGTGTTATATTTTTTAAAAAGTATTTTTGGACATTAATGCGTCAATGTTATGGCTACTGCGAATGGTTTCTCCGCGTATCCATTTTCCGTTCCAGTTCGTCCAAACCAAAATTCCTTAATCTATTTCGTTCCGTTCCCGCGTCTGTTTATGTTTACATCGCATGCGGGTTAGGTTATGTGATGCAGGACGTGAACAGTGAAAATGTTTTGCATGGTTTTCGAAACGTGGATGTATGTCTTCATTACTAAACAAACTGCGGTGATGTTTATTAGGCAAGAATAAAAATCTTGCATAACATTCTTTACAATAAAAAAAATAATGAATATGTGTCGTGAATTATCGACAGAGAGTTTGGTGATTTATAAAATGAAATTTTTCCAAAACTAAGTACAAAATTATCCAGGAGGGCTTTAACGTAAGTTCAATCACATTTTGTTGACAACTTTTTTCTGCATGTAGTACCAAATTTTCGTTCGGTAGTACCAGAATATTTGAATACGATCGTTAGTCATGGCTTGATAATTACAATTAAATTTTGAAATATACTGTAATTGCAGGTGATCTCAATATTTTTATCAAGTTTTTATGTAATTTTTGTTTTCGTATGTCGGTAACACGTACAAATTTTTCACGCAGTATTGTTTTAATATATAGGGCGTTGTTGTTTCCTATGATGCCGACTGTACACAGTTTTGTCGGTTGGAAATAGTACGTCGGCGCGCTGCACAAATTGAGCCAATTTGAAGCTAGTGAAGTGCAATAATATTACGTTATTTGTTTACTTCAGGACTCAACTTAGAGTGAACGGAGAATAGTCCTGTTAAGCCATGCTGTTCACAACTATAATCAAGAGAACAGTTGAAGATATATTTTGAGGGCATTGTTTTTAACAACAAATTCAGTCCAGTTTAAATAACTTCCTCGCTTCTGTCCCCTATCTAATTTAATAAATAAAAAAAATATTTCTGGCCAACTTTTTGATGTTTCAGTTTCTATTTAAAATGAAACACATTAGACTAAAAAAATTTTATAGTCTTCAGATTTTTTTTTGTTGACATCCATATGCACAAAATTATTTACCAAAGAAATTTTAATAGGATTTTGTTGTTGAATAATAAGTTCTAGAATGTGATGTAATATAATGATGATTGAAAATGTGCAAAATGTTTGCATTTTAGGTATTTCAACTCCTTAGAATGGACTGAGTAATAAAATATACACATTGTCCTACGCATATTTTGATGCTGTGCATTGTGCAAAAACACCAAATTTACAATATGAACATTTTGAATTTTTGACAACAACGTGCCTAAACAAGGACAGTGTTGACTGCAGTTATTGTGTATTGGAAAAAAATAGTTTGAATGCCCATGTAGCTACAAAATTGCAATAATAAGAGTGGAAGCTCTATCGGAATTACACTGCTAAGTGAAGGTGATGCACCTAACAGGCAAATCTGCAAATTTATGTTTTGATACTGACCAATGTATTAATCAAGCATCATCTTGTAGTATCACCTGAAGTGCAAAGTCATTTGTTACAGTTAGTACAATAGGCATTCAAACATTATACATATAAGGCTGAATAGGAAATGCATCGTACTATAGCTCAGCAAGTTCAGGAAATCTTACATTAAGTACAGGAATAGAAACAACATACAGTACTGAATGATAACATGGATGAACAAATGAATAGTGTAACTCGGGTAATAAATCATGTGATTACTGCTGTACAAAAGCAAAAATTGAAGATGTGGCTATAGATTAAACACAGCTTTTAAATCAAATTAGAATTTATAGTTAAGTGTACCAAACAATGGCAGAAGATAGGTCAAAGACAATACTAGCATACTTATATTGATAAATACAGTCACTTTGGATAGTCGGTTATAACTGTGTTGAAAGGAAATCTGAGGAAATGTAATGATTGAAACTAGCAGCAATTTATTAACCTTGTAATGTTTTTAGTTTGAATATTTAAACAACCATTATGAATTGAGCTAGAGGTTCAAGAAAGATGTTCTGAGATATATTGATATCAGCCTTAAAAAAGTTAATAGGCAAGTTGCAGACCTTACTAGTACTTAAGTTAATCATTTACATATGGTTGATGAGCCAAGTGATGTGAACCTAGCAATGACAGACGACACCCTAAACATAATGTTCCTTCAGTTGATGTATCCATATCCAAATATGTCGGTCATCGAATATTTGCTTACACAATACCAACACTACAGTACTTGTCTAAAGGCCTGGAATGGAGATCTGCCCATTTTATTAGTAAAAATGGAGAAAACCCAGTGAATTTTTTAAAATGAATTAAAAAATGTAGAAAATGTTTGGAACTGAAAGATCATGATAATCTTAGCTATCTGAATCAATACTAGAAGGTAGATTCCATGGTTTAATGGGGATTACAAATTAATGTACACAGTTTTAATGAGTTTTAACATAAAATTTTCTCCCTATTCTGGACTCCGTGGATAGGGAAAATGAAGACAATAGTTCATGCAAAAATATTTGTTCCAAATAAAAACAAGAACATAACGTCTGAGAGACTCGTATGAATGACAAGGCCCACTTAAAAACGGAGCTGGGAGAATGCAGAGGGGATTACACACTGCGTGGATTCCATTTTGTGAGATGCCCACAAGGTATAAATTGAAGAAAGAACTTCTGTTCTGTCATCGTTATTAAAAGTTATTCACAGCTGTTTTCACATATAAATTTATGATCATTTCTGTTTCTTTGTATTTATTTCAATACAGTTCTCTCATACTCAGCAATTTACAAAGAGTCTTATAAATTATTTGAAAGTGGTCAACATTCTACATTAAATTAATGTAATATTCAAGTATTTATGTTTCTTGATATTTTTAAAATATAACAGTAGTTAATAATAGTTCCTGTTGTCGTAAACATTTAATAATAACATTTCTAGGTTTTTTTTTGACACCAGTATTGATATTGTTGGCATATAATTTTTGAAACTGTTGAAGATTTAAGTCGGCACTTAACATCAAAGTCTTTAGTTTTGGTGACGGGTGGCATGATGCGAGTATGGAGCAGCATTCTGTAATGGAGGGGCAGGGGAAATGGGAGATCCTTGAGAAAACTTTCCAACCAGTGGCACCGATCTGCACAATACCACATGCGAAAATCCGGAGACTGACCCTGCCGGGAATTGAGCCTAGATCCCTTGGTGGGAGGGAAGTGCTCTTGTCACTGCGCCATCCACAGCCCCCATGAAACGGTTGAGTCCTGGGAACTATCTTAGAAGTCTGGTGTTTCAGCATGACAAAATTTGGTACGTATTAGGTTCATGTTTATAGCTAACTTTGTTTGGAAACAATTTATGTTTTCAGATTGACAGTTAATTTAGTTTTTTTTTTTTTTTTCTGTTTGACATCAGTTTACATTTTTTTCTGTTTGACATCAGTTTACATGTTAGTTGGGCTTAAGGGGAGTTCATCGTTATCAGCTTCAATTTTTTGTTTTCTTCTCAAAAATCAGAGAGTAGAGATCTTGTTTACAATTTGCACATTGACAGAATGCAGGTTATATATAGGCCTAGTTCATTTTCGGAATCCACGTGGAATTATGTCTGTTACGGTTGTGACCACTGTAGTCACTCACGAAAGATAATCACTTTTTTCTTGTCAGTCATTTTTTGTTACAAAGTTATGAAGAAATTGATGTTCCATTAAATTCTGAAAATCTGTGAAGCTTTTTTCTACCCTTTGTCATGCTGAAGGAAGGTTGTGCAAATGTTGCTTTTTGTTTATGAAAATGAAAAATGTTACTCAATTTCACGAAATTGAAACAAAAGTGAAAACTAATTTTGTGAGAGCTTGTCCTTATTGAAAGTTAAACGTAAGTTTTATAATGTTGAAAATAGTTTTATTGTGTGTTTATTTAACTCTGAGAGAGATATTATCAGCTACATTATGTTGTACCATTAGTGGCTGCACAGTGTAACAGTTTTGAAATATTCCTGCTAATTATACACGGAAAAATAAGTTTACAGTAGAGGCCTGCGAACATTCTAAAGTTGAAGTTGTTAATAAACTAACTGAACATTTGATAAGAATTTCAAAAATTCGTGAAAGTCAAGAATTTTAGTTTTATTTTACTTTCACTGAATAATTTTGTTACCAAAACTAAAGTTCAGATTATTCGTTATTATTTTGTTTCAATGAATGTTTGCACAACCCTACCCTGTAACAGATCCTTTCATAAGAGAATGTATAAATCTAACTTGCTGGGGATCAGCCTCTCTAAAGTGAGGATTGAACATTATTTGTCTATCTGGAGAATTGTATTTTGTGGGAGCAACAGTGCTGGTGCATGTACCATAGGTGAAATGTCTGAATTTTTCAATCTCTTTCTGGCTAATGACCATCCTGGTTAAAGATGAAAACATCAATTTTCAATGTATTTTGTAACACTTTTACATAGGGCTTCCCTTGAAGCATATGTAATAGGAAGGATGTAAAATAACGTTATGTACACAATTAAAGGTTAATACTGTACATTTATTTCAAGTTACAGCAGAAGTTCTGTTTGCTATATTGATTGTATATTAATTTCTATTTTCCTAAAAATAGGCACATATTATAATTTATAGTGTTGGTGTTTGTTTGCTAAAATAGTCTGTGCTTAGTCACTAAAAGTATTTTAACACACACATCTTTTTCTAGTTATAAACAAATATATTTATATTTAAAATTGCTATTATAAAATATGAACCTCTACAGAATTTTTGAGGACTATAAATACCCCCATTTGTTAAAATATAATACACTGATATGCACATTTGAAAAATAAATAGTGTATTTGGTAGTATTTGAGGCTTCAAGCTACAGTAATGTACAGCAGTAACATTTTTACTGAAAAAAAATTATGTGTTTTAAACTATATAATAATAATATTGTTAATTGTCTACTTAATGACAGAATACAAAATTATAAAGTAAAAAATTTAATAATAGTTAGAAAAATGTTTTTCTCCTTTTTCCTTGTACTCTATTTAATTAAAACATTAAGTTTTCTGGCCACAGATTTTTTTGCACACATTTGATTGGTTCAAATTTTTCTTTAAATTAACATTTCAAATATCAGTGCTGTTTTATTATTTATTAATATTTCCACTGTTTTGAATATTATGGCAGAGTAAAATGTTCTTTCGTTGAATATGAAATGTTAACTTTTAGCAACTGTTAATTTTTTATAAGTTAACGTCTAGCCAGGTATCTGAATTTTTTAAATAATAATATTTACATGTAATGTGGTTTCAATAAGAGATAAGCGAAAATGCATATATTTTGGCAGTTTTTTGAAAACTGAGTGTCCACGTGAATGTGGCACATAAAGCCCATGGTCATTACACTGCTTCATAGTATAGGATTTTGCATCATCGTAACTGTACTAAAAATTATATTTGGCAAGATGGGAAAATTATTACTGAGTAGATGTTTGGAAAAAAAAAGTTATTTATGTGTACGGCCAGCTTTTGTATACTTTACTGGGATGACACAAAATGAAAACTAACTTAATTTTAATTTGTGTTAGAGGCTTGTTTGTAAATAGAGATAGTCTCTAGCTTGAAACATAAATCCAATGGGTGTCATTTTTTGCATACCAGAAGCTCAACATGATGATACGGGTGTTGTAAGAATACTCTAAAGTAGCAGTTATAAAGATATTTGACCATGAAAGTCTCAAGAAGCTGTGAAACTCCTTGTCCTTTACTAAGCATAGTGAACTCAACAACATTCTTCCATTCTTCAGTTTTTTTGGGGGAAGAAAAATTTTGAAAGCTCGGAAAGAAAGAGTAGTAGTTTTAAGTAATAAAACAAATTTTATTTTGAAAAAAATGAAACATTTGTTTTACGCCATAATTGAGTAAGTGAAATTATTAAATCTAAGTAGATTAGAAAGGTAAGAAGTTATCAGACAGTCAGAAGTATTAATGAGGAAGGTGTCCAACCTGATTACTTTTTTGTGAATGCATAAGTTGAAAAGTCAATTTGCATCAAACGATAAACCAAAGAAAAAATAGAATTTGGGTAGCAATTTTCATAGCTGACTTGTGTTTGACCTACAGCTACCCACAAGTTGGTCAGTAACAGATTAAAAAATTTAAACATGGGGAGTAAATTACATTTTAGCTATTTTTTTAATTCTATATCATATAAAAATTACAGTTTTGTAACAGCTGACTAATAATTTTCGACTGTGTCCTTGGAAACTATTCTGACAAAGGCTTCTTGAAGTGCATTAAATATTCACAAATGTTTTGGCATATCTTGAAATCTTAACTTTTGATTCTATGCTTTCTCGACTGATTTACGTGTGTTCACTTGGGTATTCGTAATTAGTGAGCATGTGTGCGGCATATCATGTTAGGAAATCAGTTCCCCTGTCCACCAAGTGTTGAACTAGGCCAGCAGTGCCAGAGGCATGGTGTCGGACTACAAGATAGTGAGTTCTGTTCACTGCCCAGCTGTGTGTAACGTCACAAGGAAGGGGAAAGCCAGTAGGCATTGAGAAGTGAAAAAAATGCTATGTCCTGTGGTATTTTTCAGGTTGTGGATATTTTCTTTATCTGTCAAGCCCATATTCCTCTCTGCCTGCCCTCAAGTGTATAAGCATATATACAGACTTGTGTCAGTGTTGCTTTTCGACCTTTATTAGACCTAGTCCAGGTTCCCACCACTTCAGGAAAACGACTGAATATATGTGTGGGTGGGTAAAATTGTACTACACTGAGGAATCTCTCTTATTGAGATAACAACATGTAGAATTTTTTTGATCTTGTTGTGAAGCTTTCCAAGTTTTATAGTTGCTGCTTAAAAAATGTCAGGCATAGTTCACCTTTGAGGGACTAATGCATATTCAGCATACATAAACATCCATACTTGCACAGAACACCAATGTCCCATATATCACAATGTTGGCATGGCACCAGAGTGCCTTGCATTGGCCTCCTAGGAGCCGGCCTCAAGAGTATTTACTCCGCACCACCGGGGTTACCACCCATTTTGGACTTATCCTCGTATGTTACCATACACAAGTAGTTCTCACCTTTTGTTTCCCTTCGTCCTTAGCCATCGGGTTGGGAGGAAACATAGAAAGTGGGAGGGGTGTCGCCTTTGCGTAGACCAAGTGCCCGGGCAAACAAGGTCCCAGTGCTCCACTAATTTGTGTACATATGTTTGAGGGACGACCTTGTGCCAGCATCAAACAGCAGTAGTTTCCCTTATACCATGGGTTCCACAGCTATTGTTTGCTAGCCTACAGTAGAAAAATGTTCACATTTCCTGTTGCTTTAACATCCCGCGAGCCCTTTCCCTCGCACCTTCACCAAAGCATGTTCTTGGAACACTAACCTCCGGTATCCCCTACTAAGCGCAGAGCTCTTGAGTCAAGCCAGTTTCCATTCACCATCACAGCCTGCAGAATTCCCACCTAATCTTCTTCCAGCTATCCGCCACCACCCAAGATGATGTTCTCGATCATAGAGGTCACTATCCTGGTTCCCTACAAGTGAAAAGGCCAGCAATTAGGGCTGTTACCCATGTTATTCCCCTGTCCATGGAGTGCTCAGTTTCCTATATTTAAGGGAGGACTCATATTGACCACCTTCAGATATATCAGTGAGCTTAAGCAAACCCAAGGCATCCAATGTTTTATTAATAAACTTTTATCACTTTGATTAGGAAACACCATGTTTCTGAAAGAAGAGAATTTATGATCACTAATGGCAAACAAAGAAAATAAGTTTGTTGTGCATATTCCTGTAGTGCACTCCTGCATCTGATGAATTCTGAGGTTGCATGTTCCCAACCCAATAGAAACCTATTGTGAAATTTTTTTACCACCTTATGCCTTTGTGACTTCTCTGGCTGTTTCCCTAACTATAAAGTGTCATCAAAAGGTAGATATTTGTTCACTTTCAGGATGTCCAATGTTCAGGATTGAACATACTGCACATCATTTTGAACTGTAACTCCTAGGAATATTTTCAGCGGATGGTGGTACAGTTGCCTAGCAAACTGCATCATGCCTCATTGTGCCAGACTTCTGTCTGTTAGTGTACATGTAAGTAAAATTTTTGTTATAGTTTTTACAGCCCACTTCAGAAATTATGATGCTAAACCTTTAATGTAGAAAGATTTTTTTTTGCCATATACAGTAAACGCTAACATTTTAGTGTGAAGTGTTTAATATCATTTGTGAACAAGAGTTTTCTGTCAGAGTTACAAGGTTATGTTGCCTAAATTCAGATCTGCACATTATCATGGTTTAAGAGGTATAGTACTCGTTTGTTTCCAGTTAATGAATACAATGTGAATTTGACAGCAGAACCAACAAATTACCAAATATTGTGAGGCATAAAAACATAAAAACATCTTCAGTTTGGTCTAATATAAGAAATTCACTTAAGTCTGAATGAAAATTTTGCATGTATAAAGTTTCATTTGAAAGCTATGAAGTAAATAGAAATGACACAAATTAAGACATACATTCTGCTAACAAAGAACACATGAGTAGAAGGTTACATCTTTACTTAAATGTGTGAAAATCATTATTATTGTACAACTTCATGAAAATTATGCAACACCTAACACTAAAACATTAATGATAACACTATTTGTTTATATAGTATTGATCCAGTAGGGTTGACATCAATCCTCAAAACTGCAGTGCATCGCATGTACATATTTTAATTTAGTCCATTCATAGTAGATGTCGCAATAGATATCGTGTGGCATGATAGCCAGTTCAAATTAGTTACTTGACACAAGGTTTACAGATGCTAATTACGGCAAGCATGGTCACACTCAATTTCAGGAATGCTTTTAAGCAAAAAAAATTCTTACATGTTGTACTTTCAACGTTCACACAGTGTGAAGTAAAATGTGTGGGGATTGTATGTGTTGTTGGATGGCGAAGTAAATGAAGGAATTCATATTGTTGTTGGAACTTACTTCCTCTCTTTTAATTTTTATATTTTTGAAAATGTGCCAGACCCTGAATAGTTGGAATGCAGTCTACATTTTTACAGCATCCCTGTACATCAGAGCTTTGTTCTAAGTTTGGTGTAAATTGACTGGTTGTCATGCTGATTTTTTGTTTTGAACAACATTATAAAAGTCTCTAACTTTTCTCCAATTCATTGCTACATGTATAGCTTGTCTTTGTATTTTCTCCATATTTGCTCGTATTGTACAAACTGTGATGTGTGGTTATTCCAACACTTCACCTATCTTTACAACAGGGACACTTGAATCAAAGTATTTGTTGTATAAAATGAAATAGAGGGTCTATTTTTCTTTATAACATACAGGATGTACCAGATAAGAGTTCACGGGCAAGGGGAACTAAATGAAAATCAAACCTAGCAAGATACCATAAAAACTTGTTACATATCCACAAATAGTAGGCCTACATGCAGTGTTGCAGTGCCAGAATTTTCAGTGCCGGAGCTCTTAAGTATTTGAGACCCATTGGTTCATCCATCCGCTCCAATTAAAGCGGGGGGTCACAACACTGCCTACATGTAATGTAGTTTTGCATCACTACCTTGAACTGCAGGTGTATAAATATTGTTCCCTCACACTGCTGTAAGATCTGAAAAAGGCAATACAGTACTCTCTAAAGTGGCTGTCTTTCCTTCCAACATTACCAGCAGGGCAATAGAAAACTACCAGGAATTGTTCAACCAGTGTATTGACAATTTGAGGTCGTGGATGTGATTTTTAAAGTGTGTTGATGAAAACTGCATATTTACGGATAAAATATGTTCTCTTGTCTCTTGCTTACGTAGTTAGATTTTTGTTAGCTTCCTTTAATTGGAATGTCTTTATTTTCCTATCCTGTGTAGTGAAGGGAGAGAAGGGAAGTAGAAAAGCAACTGCTGTCTGCTGGAGAAATGACATTTCAGGAAAGGTGGTGACGCATGTTATTTACTACAAAAATAAGAATGTGAACATCACAGACGTGTACGTTACTATTTTGTCGTCAGTAACACCATAAACAGCGTGGAAAAATTATACACACACTTCAGGGGCGGCCACCCTTTTTTGAGCTATGGCCAAAAAGTAATTATGCCACGGGCCACCATGGATAATTTTAACATTGACTATTGTTCATTAGCCCAAAATTAGATTTTATGTCCAAGGGTCAGCACAGAAATTCCACGAATGCCGCACCATGCTGCCAGTTCATGTAAAAATAAATGTGCAATGCTGCCAGACAGACAGCCTTAGCAGAAAATAAGATTCTTTCATATCCTGAATATGTCATTATCCTCTTGAGGTTCTTACACATTCGCCACAGTATTTAGAACAGGAGCATTGCCAATTATGAAATCATAACTTTTTTTCAGGATAAGGTAAATCATTTTAAAATGTAGTGCAAATATAGCCAGTCGTTGGCCTGTGGGCATAGGGTTGGCCAGCCCTGCACTAATTTATTAAAATGGTCACAATGTGAATATGATGTAATTCTAAACCAAGACATTTTTAATAGAAACATCGTTACATCGTGCTAATATTATTAATGTGAAAGTGTGTTTGTTGATTTGTCCTCCTTTCATGCAGAAACTGAGCAACGGATGTTATTGGCCGGTGAGCGACATCCCAAAAAATGTAATGTTGAAAGATTGCAAGAGGGGAGGGGGAGGGCCAAAATGGGATAAAAGGGTGGAACAGGGTACCCAAAAATTTAGTGGTAAACTTTACTGAATTGTTGTGCGAGCACCTGTAGGTTGCAGTAAATAAAACTGGAGGTCGGAGGAGAGAGTGCATAACGGGGTACAGGGGCAGAATGAGTACCCAAAATGTTTAGTGAAACAATTTTCTGCTTCAGAATGTTTCTAAAACAATCATTAATGACAGTTAACATTATTTTTTCACCATTTTGCATTTTTCAAACCTTTTTTGTTTCAGAAATATTATCATATTAAATTGAAAGCCTTGTGGATATAGTCACTGGTGCCAGCTATTTTAACAATAAGTAACAAATAAAAAAATTGGGTAGTATGTTTATTTCAAAGTTCATACGTATTTTGTTAAATATGTATGTTATGTGTGTGTATATATTACTTTGTTTATGTTGTTTACTGTTGTTACTGCACAAAGGATTGGTGTGCTATTTATAAAAACTCAATTTTTTTAGAACCATGCAAGCATAGTAAAAACTAGTAATTTAGATATGTATAAAACCAAGTTATTCTGAAACTACATTAATTGGGGTAAGCTTAATCAGGGTTATACAGTAATTATTACAGATAAATTCTAAATTGTTCCATATTCAACTTTGTGAAATTAATATTTTATAGGTATTTGAACCAAAATCAACAGGTAAAGGACACTGTATTGCTGCACGGGTACAAGACATTTTTCAAATTGTGCACTGATACCTGGCACATTATGCTGGTGTTCATGAATAAAAATTTTTTTGTAGTTTATTCTTAGTCTTGAAGAATTTGCTGTTTGATAACTGAGTGACCGTTGTAAACTGAATGTATTGTTTTTTTTTTATGGGGAGAACCTCAAAAATCACTATTTAACTGGCAATTTCTACTGTACGTACTTTTACAAAAAAAATAGTTGTTTAACAAAGTGTGCCAGTAAGGTGACAATTTACTATGCCATAACATAAAATAGTACAGTATTAGAGCTGACTTCTTTAGTAACATGTTATTGAATTATTTTATTTGACTGCAGATGATAACTATTATCATTAAAATAACATACTACTCTTGAATTGAATCATTTAAAGCCACAAATAGTTTAAATATCAAATTTCCTGTAGTTCTGTCTAAAATCTCTATTAATTGCAGTTGTTTGACTAACCATCACTTATTAATCAGAACAAGCACTTATTATTAAATTTTATTTTGATTTTTACATGGATTTCTGAACTTATTGCTTGATAGTTTCACATATGTTCACTGCCACATTATGTTGAATGGAGATTGTCAGAGCTGTGGAATATTATTTTGTACAGTAGTAGTTAGAAGAGTAATTAATTCACTGTTTTATTGTACTGGCATTGTGTTGTCAACTATTATTTGTTGCCTACTATAGTGGGCAGTTAAGTTGGCATCTCACAGCATGGCGACAGCGTGGGAGGGGAAAGAAGAGGAGGTAAGGAGGCAACACAAGTCAAGAGCTATGTAGTGGCTGTTACGAAAATATCGACTTCAGTGTATACCAGACAACGGAAGATGAAGGCGGTAGCCCGTAGAGGCATTGATTTTGCGGATTCACCTGGCAGCAGCCTAGATTTCTCTGTCCTATAAATACACCAGCTACAATCTATTATTCATTGGCATATAAGATTACAAGCCGGTAGCAAGTGATAATAGTACAAATTATTTCCTTATTTGCTACTGACTCGCAGTAGTGAAGGCGTTTCATAACAGCTGCCAGCTGATCACAGACGAGAGATTGAAGTATACGTTATCGATGTCCAACATGGCCTGGAATGTAACTGCGAAACTTATCATGCAGAATGTCTGCAATTTAATTCAATTGTTTCCAGGTGTGTAGTGCAATTGTTATTTTATCTGATATGTGTGGCAAAAATAGTTTTAAATTTTCTATTATTTCAATAGTTACACTGACACTTTATCAGTAACATTGTTACAACCGTTAAAATTTATTTTCTTATATTGTTGACTAATATCACTGCAGCCTTCATACAGTGATAATATCCCCCAATATTTAACAATGAAACTAGAAATTAATCTTTGTGTCTTGTTTGTTAACTGAGCAACCAAAATAATGTATTCAAAGCACATTTTAAACACGGTTTACCAAACTCTTGTTACATACTAACAATTTGTTAACTTCTGCTACGTGCATCTATTTGTAATGCCAATGTGGCTATCTCCTTATTATGTCTGGCAGAGTTTATTTTTAACTTTAGACCTAAGGTTTCATCAGAGGAGACTAACAGTATTAGAACATCTATATTACTATCATGACTAATATGTCTTTACAAAATGTAATTTGTTGCCGATGCCACACTAAAGGGCTTTGAAAATGATAAGTTAATTTTTATTCAAAGTTGCGTCAAAGTGCTTTATTTTTATTATACGTGCACAATTACGTATATGCCAAAATTGAATTATAACAAGAATTTTATTTATAGCTATAATAAATAAATGTTGATTGATACATTAAAGCATAAAACCATGCCCAAACAGGCATTTTTAAAATGTCGTAAATGTTTGACAGTCCTGTAGGGCATAAACGACTTACGTGAAATCTAACTCATAACTACAACCGAGCGATAATTCTGTCATAAAGTTAATGCAAAGAAAACAAGGCGCTACATGAATTTCAATGATTTTTGTACAGCTTTTGCGAGAATGATATATTTAAACCGAAACAGTAGCCGATCCGATGTCACAAAATTATTCTGGCCAAATTGTTTTTACTGTGTAGATCCATTTTCAAAACAAAATCCTGTGCCTTTTCGCTAGTTACCGAATTAACAAAGCCGGTCTCTGTAGTATATTTTGTTAGGCGCTGGTCTACCGGGCGAGAGGTCCTGGGTTCGAATCTCGTCTCGGCCAAGGATGTTGTGTTTTCCCTTCACTTCATCCTCATTGGCTCTTAAGACATAGCTGTAAAGCCTTCTCGACTCATCTTACCGAATTAACAACATTTTATTAACTTTGGTAAACTGAATAATTTGTCGTAACATTAAATATATTTTATAGGACAAATTTAAAACGTGACAGCTTTAGATAATAGTTTTCGCCTATCCTGAAAAATATATACATGTTCCCTAGATCAACCTGAAACTCATAAATATGTTGCACTTATGCAGCGTAAGAAGGCACGCCTGGCAGCTGCCTCGGACAGTAGGATATCAATTTCTCTTCACCTTCCCCTCCTGAGGCTCAGATGCCAACTTAACTGCCTACTATAGTAGACTTGGCTATGTTTATATTATATTTAATAAGCCTAATTTCTTGCTACAAATGTACTGATTTAGCTATCAAACACATCTTCAGTGACATGATCAGTTAGTTAACTAATAGTATCAGTTAAAATAAAGCCATTTTTTATTCCTTTTGCCTGTACAAAGGTGTTCAGGAAGTGTTTATTTTTTTAAAGAAAATTTTAAGAATAACATATAATGCTTTGTTCCAATAGAACATTTGTTTGAATATGGAAGACATGAGTATAACTTTTGCTGTTGAATAGACAGTCATTGCTTTGTGTATTTCAACAAAATACAGTATACACTGGTACCTTGCATTATCCTGTTGTAGAATAGCTTATCGTGTCTGAAGCAATATTTACGTTTTCCTTTTTTTTTTTTTTTTTTTTAAATGTATATATACAATAATATAACATTTCACAGTAATCATATTGTTAGGTTTTATTATGTGTTACCTTGTTTTGTTTAACCATGTCACATATAATTTTTGACATTTGTATTTCGAGCTAGTGAGTTAAATGATTTTATTTTTCTTTGGCATACTGTGTAGTTATACTATTTGTTTTCAAATCTAAGTATAATGGTAAAACAAATTCTAGTTTTCTTGTCTTGTTAAAACTTTTTGCACTGGTTTCTTAAATTCAGGTAAGTGAATAGTAAATGTATATAGTAAGTTTTTTAGGTTTAGATGCCGCAAAGTTGGAGAGTATTCTAGACATTTTGGTCGACTTTGCAGTCACCATCTTACGTGTAGCACAGCCTCAGGAAATTAATAGTTCTGCTACCCTGGAGATGGTAACTGTAGCATCAGCCAAATTGTTGAGATTATCTTTCACTTTGACATGGCTAAACTACAAAAGCCAAGGATGTTTAGACAGTGGCAGCGACAATACCGACAATATTAAGTGAAGAATATTGTTGAAAGTATGCTAAGAATTTTCATGGTTACAAAAGATTTTATCAGACTTCAGCGCGCGCTGAAGTATAGCCTTGAATTTATACCTCTTTCAATATAAAAGTTGGTAGTTTTTCTTGCTGAGCCATTAGGAGGGCATTTTAGGTCAACCTTTTACTCAGTTGCGGAAAGTTTGTAACCCAATAAATTGGTTTCTCCTCAATTTCTTTTTAATTACTGTAGAATGAAGCAAGAATATTCTTTTAAGTTATTTTTACAAATAGTAAAGGATGCAACTTTACTTGTATATTGAAGGTATCTCCATTTTCTAATAGTATGTTAATATTGTAAAAAATGTTGAATGTAACTATGACACTGAAATAAATATTTATACACTACGTACAAATGAAAAATATTATGGTAATATGACTTTTACATTCCATCACTCAAATACCTTAATGTCACTTTCATCTCAGGTAAACGTAGCACTATTATTCGTTAATTCTAGCAGCTAAAACACAGATCCACAAAGTTTAATTTTATTTACAATAATGTACATATGAATGTTATTTACAAATAAAATCAGGAACTTTACAGCTTTATGGATTATTTTGAATGTTTTCCAGAGTACACTAATTTTGAATGTTGCTTTTAGATTGAATTTCATTTCAACTGTTTTTCATTTAAATTTAAAATTCTTTTATAAAATTCTGTATAGTTTTCGAAGTTATCCAACATTATATTATACAAAATGTAATTCTTACCCTGTAGCTTAATGTTATTGTGTTTTGTACCTAAGTTTATGCATACAATGGTGAATCATTAGCCTATATATACATATATATTTCAAATACCATAATTTATTTTGTAAAAAATTTGTGTAATCCATAACGTTGTAATGGTAGCTGGTTTTAAAACAGTTTCCTTGATGTAAGAAGTTAGTAGTATTCTTTGGTTTTGATAGCAATAGAAACATACAAACTTGCACATTATATTTACCCAAATGTAAAGATGAGAGGTTTCATGTATTTTTTTTTTTTTCTGCATGTAAATTTTCACCCATATTAATGAACTGGAAGAAAGCATAATTTAACAAGCTGAATGTTTGAAAGTTTATTTTTGCTTGCAGAGTTGATCAGTGTCGTAATAAAATAACTGTAATACAGCCATAGCATTAATAAAACCAGTGTTATCATGTTGAAAGTCATACATTTTTTTGGCATTCATTATCATGAATACTTATGTGAATGAATGATATATTATATCTTTTGGATAATAAATAGTAAATCATGGTAATCTCTGATCTTACATTTGTGTAAATATTATCTAGCATAAATTTTAATTAATGAAATTATTTATTTAGATCTTTCATACAATCATGCAACACAGTACCTGGGAAGATGATAGCATTTATTTATTTCAAGTGTATGAACTTCTTATGAGAAGTTATTTGCATATGGTGTATTATGTACCGTAGCCCCCTTTTTTTTGTCTCTTTTTCATTTATTTTAAAATACTGCAACCTCGTAGAAATAATTAAGGTCCTTGTGTTCACTCTCCACTTCTGCAGAGTAAAATGGGAAAACATTTTGCTTGAGGAATATTGAATGGGCTGTATTTGAGTAGAATTATGACTTTGAAGGGTAGATGTATTATCAGTAGTATGTGAATAATTTGGTGAATACAGAAGCAACAATTGAAGTTTATTTTGATTTCAAATTAGAACATCAGAAAATACTAAAGTCATGTTCATTTGATGGCAAAACTTAAGAAAATATTGAAAAAATTACATGTTAAAATTTGTAGTAAGTTATTGAATATACAGCGAACCCTCGATAACTCGGACCTCGATGTCCCGGACTTCGGATAACTCAAACAGAATTTTTAAAAAATTTTAATAATTTTTAATTAATTATTTTTGGTTAAAAGACATAAAAAATCGTTTCTGCTGGATTTAAATTCATCACATTACATTTTAGAACAGTATTAAACTTTATAACGTAGTCGTCCATCGCTACTTAGCCTTTAATAATCCCACAGTAAATATCTGGCAAGTTCCGTGTGATAAAATGTTGCTAGCGAGGCGCGCGACGCGTGAGTAAAGATGTAACGCAGCAGGCCGACCTCTCACTTCTCTAGCTTTCCTCCCTCTTCGCCCAGCGAGCCAGGCATGCACGTGTGTCGTAAATAAACATTTCAATGTGGTGCTTGTGAAACAACGGTAACTACGGGTTATAATGACACATAAACGGAAAATTATTTTGTTCTGGTATGTACAATGAATTCAGGGTTGCAAAACAAATTGTCCCAGACATTAAAAAGAAAAATTAAAAATCATTGCTTTGCATTGCGATGTAGAAAAATTGGTGAGAAGGTTTTACGCCCCTTTAACAACGTTTTCAAGAGCCGATGTGGGTGGTGAAAGAACAACACAACATCCATGCCCAAGCCGGACACGATGAGTCACGCTCGCTTGTTGATGATGCTCTGTTGATAACGTAACGTCGTCTGGAGAGTTGTAACGTTTTAAGTGTGAATCTGATTTTTTTATAAACTACTTCACGGGAAATAATAGCGTACATGTGATGAACCGTAAAATGTAAACGTCTTATGCTGGATAATTTTAAACGATTTTCATTGTGTGACGAACGTGAATGGATTAACAAGATTTTGTAGTCTTAATTTTTCCATTTTACTATACACGGACAAAATCTTTTTCTTTATTTTAGAAGAAATGTTCACGTTATGAACGAGTAACTATAGAAATAAATGTACATTTGTTATATTCTACACCAAAAAAAATATTAGAAGGTAATTTTTTAAAACCCCTTATAATGGCCACACCTCATTTTTTGGGCCTAAAATTTGATCAAAAATATGCGACGATTACGCGAGTAAATACGGTAACTATGTAGAACATGATTAAAATTGTATTGCTTTATAATATGACATTTTGTGTAAGAATACAGCTGTAAATTATGTGTTCTGTGATGCAATTTACATATGTACAAAAAATTAAATTTTAAAATTAGTAGTGTTAAAATATGTTCTCATAATGTACAGTGACCCAGAAGGATTGTTAATTACAGTACCGTTTTTATTCATGTATAAGAGGAAAATTATTTTTATACCTTTGTAACTTTGAAGGAGGGTAGAGTAACTATCAGGCTAGCAGTTGGCTGCTGCCCCTACGCTGTAACATACGGACGTAAGGTATTTTTCAATGTAAACATCTTGTGTGAGATGCGCGTGGTCACGTGCGGCATTTGTATTGCACGAGACTGTACCGGTTGACCTTGACTACTTCCGCTCTCAACCTCCCTAGCTTATCTCCAACGATCATTTCTTATCTCTCTGCACGCACATTGGCTGTCGCGGGTCGCCAGCCAGACGAAAACTTTTATGTGAGCTTCTAGCACAGAGATAAAAAAAAAGGATCAGCCAGAAGTAGCAGCATAAAAAATAAATAAAGATCTGACTGCCCACATTGTTTGACATTCTTTTATAGTCCTCCATGTTACGTTAATTTTCCCACTGCATGGTGGCCCTCCTGTAACTTTATACGATAGTTACGACAAAACAGTATTTATTGCAGCCTCTTTTGCTTGTAGAAATAACAGCGTAGGTACTAATTTCTTCGCATTTCTTGGGATTAATGACTGATTACCCCACCTCTCCGGACACCCCTCGATAACACGGACAAATCGTAACTCGGACAGCATCTCCCCCCTTTTAGTCGGAGTTATCGAGGGTTCACTGTAATATATTTTTTTCCAGTGTTTTTAATGTACTGTAGGTCTCACATTGCATTCCTGAAAGTAGGACATACCTGTACTTATGCTGTTCAGAAATTATTTGTTTGGGATATTTTAGTGTGTGTATACTTGCGCGATGAATAAAACTCAGTACACTGCATTATCATCTCCCAGATACGTACATATGGTTTACAGATCAGTCACACACGGTCTACACTAAAAAAATGTTTGCTGTGGTTGTATTATTTATAACAGATTAAAGGAATACTGGTATGTACATATTTGAAATGAAGACTGTGTTAGATTACATATGTATATGACTATATCCTATTGGTCTTGCTGATGAGCAGTGTTTATTTACATATAAATACACTTTTGTTGAATTGTTTTTTAATATTTACAGAAATATTCACTCTTTATTTTTACAATTGCTTTTTAATGCACATCACAGCATATAGAGGACTAGGTATGTTGAGCACACCTGTGCGTGGACCCGGTGAGATGAGTCGGACTTGCGAGGTTCATGCACCGATGATCTTCTTCACGGTGTAGCCAGGAACCGAGTAGAAAAACAGCAGCAGAACGATTGCAAGTGCCATTACAATCAAAATTTTGAGTATGGCCCATTTGTAGTTATGCCAGACGATGTAGCGAATTGATTTCAATGGGTTCAGGAACCACATAAAAGATGAGTCTGGCCGACTAAATGGAAAACACAAATAATTTACATAATTATAAATATTGCAAAATTAATTCTAAGGACTATAGTGGCATAGTGGTTTGACTGCCTGTTTCCCACTATTGCAATAAGGATTCAGTGGTTGACTTGAAATGAGGTGGAAATTTGTAGTTTACGCAACTGTCTATAGAGTTGCTGCAGTCTGTTGTGGGAAATAAATAGTAAACAAGCCATATGAAAGGAGTTGACGGGGATAAAAATTTTTAATAAATTAATCACATGCAATATTAGTTGTGGTTTAGTTATATTGGTGCTTAAGGTAGTCAGAGGTTTTCAAAAAGTTATACAGTAGTTTATTTATATCTGTTTATTACAAAAACATGTGGAGATCTACAAATTGTGGGGATGTGTTTGCCGAATAATGTTGGCTGTTCACATGCATCTAACGTAAATAATTTCAACAAACACGTGTAAGACTTGAGCTATTATTCTACAGTTTTTCCAATTATAAATGATGTATGTAACCAATAAAAGATCCTGCTGAGTGTAAAAGTTATGTGACCTATAGCAATAATCTGTCGTACTACAAATGCAGTACAAAGAGATTAGACTTAATAAGAAATGTTGGTAACTGTGTTAAATATTAGAAACCAACTGAAAAGACACATTTATAACTTTGTTTTACACTCATATTGTTTTAAAATGCATGTTAGATAAGCATTTATTTCAACTTACTTGCAGTGGCCATAGAGGTTAACGTAAAATTACATATGTAATCACGTCTATCATATATGACACCATCAAAATATGAAGAGGACATTGTTGCCAACTTTTTTTATTGAAAGTATCTTTTATTCATTACAAAATCTATCCTACAGATATGGCATTTTAGTTTTATCCAAAATAATGAAGTTGGCAAAATGTTTAACACAACTAGAAATAGCAAACATGGATTCCTCTGGCAACAAACTTTATTTCTCACAACACTGGTGACTGCAGAGGGTGTGTATCTAATTGTTCATTTGTATTAGCGTTATCCAGAATTTTGCATTTGGGAAGTCAATAGGATATTGTTGCTGGCCGACGGGTTTACGCAGGCTTCTTCAGTTTCCCTTGCTCTTGCATTTCATCACTGCTCCATTTTCATCTCATCTCTATTTTTCAGGCTGACATTGTGAAAGGTATGTTTCTCAGATAGATCAGCAAGCTCTGACACTGTGCAAGTCTTTTCTTGTTTATAATGAACTTGTGACCCTAGTAAATCAAAGAAGTGTTTGGAATACATGTATAAATCTAATGGATACTGATAATGTTTATAGTGTTCCAATGTGCAACATTTTACTCACAGAACTTAAAATTTGCTTTGGCAGCAATTTCTGGGTATAATTATTATTAACTTTATAAAATAAATTTCCACTAATAAGTTACGTAGTTGTATTGATAAATACACTGCATCATCTGCCTGTTTATATGTTGAATATACAGTATTTCATTCAAAAGAAAACAGAAGACTTAGTTACAAAATAAATAGGCCACTGATGTCAGCGTCATAACCATTTAATGTAAACAGTACATTATAGCTTGTGAAATTGAAACTTACAGCAAATGAGCATGTTTTGCAGTCATAGCACTATTGCACTAAAAATGCTGCTTAACATGAAACTACTTACTTAGGTTTATCAAGAGCATCTGGTTCATTTCTACCCAGGCCAGCTGGGTTTTTCTCAGCTTCTTCTTTTGAAAGTAAATGAATCTCTGCCTCTACTTTACCCTAAAAAAATATAATGGCTGAAATAAGTTAAACAAGTGTCCTCAGATCAAGTAGAACTAAAAGCAAAGTAGTACAATAAGCTATTCAATACTTACATGCCTATAATTATAACCATTTTGTCTTGGTTACATTTTTAAGTGCTCAAAAATAAGTACTTATTTATAGAAAATAAATTGTAAGCACCGTATTAAGTTTCCATTAAAATTCAGTAAATTGTGTTACAGAAGGTTGGTCATAAATGTTTGATTATATGAAGAAAATTTTTATATTTTTCCCTTTATTTTTAGTTTGCATACTTTAATATATTGCAGAGCAAAAATTAAACTCTGCAGATATATTTAGTTCGGTTTTCTGTTTGTATCTGATACAATTTTCATTGGGAGATGTACTTGGGCAGTTATGCACTTGCATGATTATCTGAAGATTTAGCTTCATTATACAGTAGTCATTTTGTCAGAATTCAAGGAACACGTTTGTACATACCGTAAGTTCCATTTCTTCATTTTCTTTCTTTACGTAGAATGGCCACCATCCTTTAACTCTCTTCTGTTTGAAGATGTTGACCATTGGAACTGACCCGTCAGTCTTCAACATCTCAAGGGTGCATAGCTTCGAAGACTTTGCTCCTCGAGGAAAGCGATTCAGGTCAAGTGTTATGGCACCTTAACAGAAAAAAAAAGTCTTGTCACATATTTTGTAGTAAAATTTACCACCTCTAATTTGTAACAAGTACAATCTTCTTTATGATAAATCTTGTGTTGGGAGGAAGTGAAATGATTAACAGTATTGCAAGTTTCTACTGTGTACTTAAATAGCCAGTATTTTGGTGGTAAGAGAAGATGGGTTAAGGGGTGTAGGGTAGTGATGGCTCTAGGCATGGATAGACCAGGTAATGACTCAGGGTTCAGTGCCCAGTCCGAACTTCAGGGGAATATGTGTCGTGGTGAAATGAGCGGCGGAGATAAAAGAACAGACAGTGAGTTCAAAATTGTGATAGCAGATATGTTTCACATACAAGAAAATCTTTTTAGCTTGGAAAATTTTATAAACGTATCATTTTCTCAAGAACCAATGAGCACAGTTAAACTCAGTTTTTTGATGAAAATTTTGTGACTACCCATGTTCATACTTAGTATGTTATGCCTGCCACTTACTCTGGTTTACTTTGGTTAGTATAAGTTGTTAGAGTGAGGGAATTACAGACTGGAAGCACCTGGGTAATGTCTTTTAATCTCTTGAAACTGAGAAGACATATTGGGTAGGTTACTGACAATCAGGAATTGTCGGCTTCCAACAACGTGGCTTTTAGAAGTAACAATGCAGATTTAACCTTTGATCACAGTGAGTACATATGTATTATTTTTATTTTATTCACTTATTTTGTCTTTTTGTTGAACAGATTGTCAGATTTGATCCAACTCAGGGGATGAACAAGTTCCAGCACAAACCACTGGGTTGAAAATATATAAAAAAAAGTAGTTTATTCAACTTCTGGTTAGCCATGTTAAAGCTGAGTTGTTTTGACAGTATTAAAAAATAACACTATCCAGTATTCTAAGACTACTAGAGATGCCACTTTTGATTAAGCAGCTCTACCTAATGCTGTGAACTGTAATTAAATATGCTGATGGATTACGGAACACTTTGTGGAGTTTCAATGGTTGAATAAATTACAGATGACATGTTGCTTGATTTCATAGTGACTGAATTGGAACAACAATGTCTATCACTGTAAAACTGTTGAAGGTAATGTTATGTCAAACACTTCAACTTTTTCAACATAAATAGAATAAGTGGCATTCAAAGAAGTGGGTTATTGGAAAAATAATCCCCTTACTTCCTTTGCATTTTGTGGAATTTACAATTTGGGCCAAATTTTGGGTGATTTAGCTTTATCTTAAATTCAGGCCTAATTATTTTTCGAGCTGTTGCAGACACACTTTACAGTTTCTTTATGCTCCAATGAAAAAATACACATTCTTAAGTGTGTTTTTGGAAACCAGGTGGAAGTGCATAGTTAAAGCCATAAAAGCATTAAGATATCCGCTGATAAATGTTTACAATGCTTACTAGCAATGGATGGAAAAAAAAAAGAGGGCTGGTCAGCAAGTGACAGTGAATATATGCATTACATAGGGTAGTAAAACCTGTAGAAATTTTAATCAAGTGACCTGAAAACTATCATAAAAATTATTTTAATCAGAAATAGTAACTGTGATGGAACTTGGAAAAGGAGTAGGCATTGTATCATATCCTTAGCCATCATAAATAGAAAAAAAATAAAACAGACTCTTCTAGGAAACAAACAGTAAAGCTCCTAAAATTTCTCCACAAGATCACTGTAAAACAAACTTTTTTAATGTGGGTAACAAGAGACAGTACCCACAAGCTGTCAGCTGATGTTTGGAACATATCTCACAAACATACATCTACATTGTACTAAAATTTATAGCTACTATTAATGTTTCTGTTGCTTCTGTCAAGACTAAGCTATTGTAACCTGAAGCTCAGCAAGACAAACCTTAAGAGCTTTATGGTTCAAGGTGATCTTCCATCTGTTAATTATAAAGTGACATTTACTTTTGATTACCGCATCTCGATCGAAGAAAAGATACAGCATTTGTATTTCTCCTAACACTGCAGTGCAACAATAAAATTCTTCATTTAATAGCTGGTCCTATCTATTTTAGATTAATAAAGTAACATTCACACTCATTTTTTTGTTTAAACAACTGTTGTCATTATCACGAGCCTCTCATATTAGGGAAATAGCAGTGGAAAGGGTTTTTCCAGACATGTGACAGTAGATTTAATAGTTTTGCAGCAAATATGAAACATTTCAGAAGTGTGAAAATTTTTATGTCAATAAAAATAAAAATATATTTCAAAATGGCCAGTTCTCATAGAACAGTTTATGTACTCCTCCCTCCCCTATAAACTTTTGAATATTAACATGAGAAAGAGAGACAACAGGTAGTTATACAATTTAAATTTAAATGTTTTTCTCAGTTTGTGATAGGTTCTATTCAGGTTCATATTGATAAGGTTCATTGAATTAAATATTTAATATATTGTAGTTAAACTTAAGATTACATACATAGGTACTATGTTACTCCACGATAATGATTTTTGCTGTTTGGTTCTTATCTTACTATGTGATTACTATTCCTTGATAAGCTGTAATTGCAAAGTTATCACAGCAGTTTTGTAAATCTAAGGGCATACCACATGAGCTCATATTCTAGTATGGGCTGATGACGTGGACCAATTAGAAGCCTTTTTGTGTAGTGTTGCATATGTGTTATTTTAACCTTAAGATTCTCGTTTCACCAAACCAAGCAAGATAATTCTCTTTCATGTGTTCATTTTTTCCCACTTTGCAACATGACATATTGTTCAAAGTATTTTTAATTCCATGAAAGGACTCTGTTGCAGTAAGTATGCGCTTACTTTTATGTCAAAAGTTATCAATAAAGCATCCTTACTTACCCAGGAAGTCATCAGCAGAAAAGTGATCTGCATCCCACACCTGCAGTTCAAGCCTAGCAGGAATCTTGCTCTCTGTCTCATCCCAAGAAAACAGACTCTCTTTCTTTGATATTACTATCTTTTCTTCAGCCACAAGGTAGTCAAATGGGTAAATGAAACGCCAGTTGAAGTTCCCTTCCCCAGTAAGAGATCTGTAATGGATATCTGTACACTGGCAGTCTTCTGGTCCTTTCAGCCACCTGCAAATTATAACAAACGCCTGGTTCTAACATTGCCAACGTAGATCAGAGTGAATGCAGATAAAGTTTTTTTTTTTTTTTCTGAGAGTAGGAAATGAGCACTAAATTAAATATTCTAAAGGCTATCAGTTTAAGCAGTAGAGAGTACATATTTACAAAGTGTTAATAAGGTCTATGTTGCATGCCCTAATTCATGTAGGAAAGTATCTTGTAAAATCCTTCAAAGTTTTTGTACAGGTGTAATATGCAGAAACTTACACATGAAGGACAGCACAATCTCAAACTTTGGGATCCCGTGGTGATGTAGAGTGAAATGTTACCATTGGTTGGTGTGCATACTGAAGTGTTGTAACAAGCTAAGAAAGTTATTTCTTTTTTTATCTCTATTAATTTCATGATTACAAAAGGTGATGATCACTGATTTGTACTTTGAGAAGGTTAGTGTGGACATTGTTTATGTTGTGGTGTTGCCGTATGGACTCATAAAGGCTCGTCATCTGGTGCTCATCAATTTTAATTTTTGCAAGATGTTACTGGATTTACAGTGCACAGAAAGGAGGAAATGTGTAGGACTTTAAAAAATTCTCAACTATGTTGTCATGAACCAACTGTGTAACAGTTACTAACAAGAAAATGAAAATAATTATCTGGTCAGTTACGTTTCATGCTGACATCGTCAGAAAATATTAACATGAAATGTAACTGACCATATATTATTTTTTTATCTTCTCATGAGTAAAGGTTACTCAGTTGGTTTATGAGAACATAGTTTAGAAATTTTGAAAGGCAGTCACATTTCCTCTTTTCTGTGCAGTACTATTTAAATTGTTTTGAAATGTCAGTACTAATGTGTGTATACATATAAACATTCAAATTAGTGAAGAAAATAATCAGGTTCACAAAAACGTGTGGAATGAAGTGATATATTATTACTACTTTCCAGCATAAATATTACTAATGTGTGTATACATATAAACATTCAAATTAGTGAAGAAAATATTCAGATTCACAAAACTTGTGGAATGAAGTGATCCATTATTACTAGTTTCCAGCATAAATTATATAAGTAGTGTAAACTGCACACAGCAAGCGTTATAAACATTTTCAGATAGCAAAGCTGTAGTGAAGTAAGTAACTTACCCTTTTACGTAAATATCGGACATCTTCTCCCCGGTGAAGAAGGCATCGTCTTCTAGAACCACATCGTCTGTATTCCAGATGATAATACGCAGTTCATAAGATTTTGGCTTCCTTGGGGAAATATCTACTGATGGCCCTGGCAAAGGCATGTCCATGGGAAACATATCCACCCACATCTCCAGTTTCCCCTGGTAACATTGCAAGGCATTAGATGAGTTTTTCTGTTCAGCACAAAGATAATTTTTTTTTAACTCTACCAGAACTCTGACAGAACACATTCCCTGGACAAAAACTTAAACATATTATAAAAAATAATTGCTAATAGTGTTTTACTATGGGAGGAATTGGAGTAAAGGAGAATAATTTATAGAGATAAAAAACACTAAAATAAAACCTGCTTACACCGCAGAATCATAAATACATAGTCTAAATTTTTGTGTGATCTTTGAAAGAATCTTGCAATGGATATATATTATGACATGAACTATTCTCATGGACCTACACCATTGTGAATATGCTTGTTGAGTCATTGGAAACCCACAATAAAAGAAAAATATAGACATGTTGGCTACCGTTTGCTGTAGTATTATGCAGTAAGTGAGTCACTGCTTTGAATTTTGTGTAATCTGATCAAAAGTACACTCGGGGCCTGGGAGCACATGAACATTAAGGTAGACTTGTTCACTCTTTACTTGCCTTGTCACCTGTAAGAGTAAGTTGCTCAACTGGCATTTATCTTCCCCTTGGAAGACTACTGGTAAGTCTCTGTAACTTTATAAAGTCCCATGAAACACTGGCCTTGAAGTGTAGGCCAGCCTATGTGATTTTGGTTTTCAATGCTTTTTTGAAATCACTCCAAGCGAATGCTGGTGTTTCATAACTAAACACCATGGCAGATTCATTCCCCATTTCTTGTCTTGCTAAGCATTTGTTATTTATGACCTCGTTTATGACAGCTGTAGGCCCTCAAACCCTCATACCTCTGGCACAAAATTGAGGCTATGAACAAGTTGTTCACAAGGTTGTGCACAAAATGGATTCGAAGGCAGCAAGTATGCCACCCAAGTCCAAGAGAGGATGAAGGTGATGACTCGCCTTGTAGTGAACATCTAGGCGTGAACTTTCAAGTCTTGCTAGGGCTGGTGGGCGAAGACTATAGACGGAGTCCGACTTGATTGGCTGGATGGTTTTCTCTAGATGCTCTTAGTCTCTACTACAAGGGTGATATCATGACCTTATGGTAAAGGTCTGCTGTTCTCCATGTGCTTATGCATATCTCACAAGCTGGTGCTTACCCATAGTTCCCTTATTATATGTACACAATAAGGAAAGTTCCTAGAAAAAGTTTTTAATATTTACCTTATTCTTCCTAATTATTTCTGCACTAAATGTAGCCAGGCAAAGCAATAAGCGTGTTTGTAGATTTGGTAGTCAACAACAAAGAATTATTTCACTTGTGTAGGAGCTTTGTGTAGGAGTGAAGACATTTTAGTTATAGGTTGGAGTTTATGTAAATTTAATTTTAATTCTAGATAGATAATAACTTACTATGAATTCATTTCAATGTTTCACATATGGTATGTAATCTTAAGTTTAGGTTTGAAAGGTTAGCCGAAAAAAAATTTTACATGCGTACAAAAAGTGAACCTATTGAGTTAATATTTGGAATGTGTTTAACCAAACCTTGCACAGACTATGATGGAACATTCTGGTTGCGTGAGTCAGTAAAATAATATAGTGGATCAATTATTTTTATTAGAAGTAAATTTTTTCTCTCAGTAATTTTTACATTTCTCGTCATGGGGGTAGCATAAGGTCTGAATGACGGCGAGGGGGGCGAAGCCAAGAGGGGGGAGAGGTAGCCACCAAATTTGCCAGCCGCGATACTGCTTTAACCTCAAAAATACACATCAGAATTGTATTTTTTATGGTTGAAAACTCTATATTTTTGCCCTGTTTTACACACCTCCTAACTAATATTTCCTCAATTTTTTAATTAGTCGGCCATATTGATACCAACCATGTCAAGCGTTTGTTTGGTTACAATTCCCGGCGACATGCTCCATCTGGACCCTTCTAACATCTTTGTTTCTCGTGAACAGCATTAAGACAGCTGTGCTGCCATCTCGGGGTAAGTTCCGCAAGACCTCGTCCACCCCTCAAATTATCGGCCAATCACAGGTGCCTTGAACTCGTCTATTGGCTAATGACTTTGCCACATCGAGTGGAACAGCCAAAACACTACAGCTGCAGGGATTTCATCGCAAACTGCAAGCTATTGACTTAAAAGAACTTATTTATTTTATGCTAACAGTGTCATGTTGTACACAATACAGCATTGCATACGTAAATTGTATTTTTTTTGTTAATAGCAGACTATTAGGTCTCTTCTTGAAGCTTAAATCATGCAGTACAACTTGATTTATTAGATGGCGCTCAAGATAAATTTTATTCAGAGTAAATTGCATTTTAATGCTTCGCAAACAAACTGCTGTCCACATTTATACTCTTTGGAGTTCAATCCATACTTGATTTTACCGCATAAACTACTTTATTTAACACAATTTCATGACTTGAACGTATGTTGCTGTCGTTCGTATGTTACGTACATTAAATTTTTCAGTATCGTGACGTCGCAGGGACATCAACATGGCGGTTCATGTTTATGCTGCGCAAAACAGACTGGTCATTTTATTTAAGTTTTTCTAGAGTTACACACACGCAAAGAAAGAAAGTATAGTACCGTTGTTCATGAAATTAAACACACTTTTATATAAAAATATGTTTTAAAAAATTGGAATTTTCTCTATTGAAAAGTACTGTATTGATAACACTCCTTGCTACCTATCTTTTTCCTACCCTTATCTTTGGAGACCTCAAATGGTGCAACAACTCACCAACCTATCCAGTTGGCAACCATCTCCACTCTCATCAGTACCATGCTGATGCTCATTATCTTGTAGTCATCTATCACCTGACATTCTTCAAATATTGCTATACCATTGCATGGTTTTGGCTCTATTAAACAGATTCACATTTTTATTCATTCTCCTAACTTTGATTTTTATTAATTTTCTTAAAATTCAGGTTACCTTTCTTTAGTGTCAAATGAACTAGATACAGAATTCTAAGTAAGGAAAAGTGCTGTTAATGACATTAAGCTTTGTGTGAAATCCCCATGAATACACAACCAAAAATCCTTCTTTGTTCTTTCTCCCAGCTCATATACACACAGTAAGTAAACTATATTTAAAATAATACCAACTCACATTCACTCACTGTTTCCTTTGAATCTATATTTACAAGATGAGACAGTTTTATCCATAATGTTAAGCAAGTTCTTGTATTTCCCACTGCTCTTATCCAATAATTCATTTAAAAGAAACCAACATCCTTAAAAATAAACTGTATTTCCCATTCAACCTGGGTCTAAGACCTCCATCCCCCTGTTGAGTTGATCATTCATATTGATACAGATTGAGCTAATTTTTAGTATATGAACAAATATTTGTTTTAAAAAATAAATCACAATAATATCATAATAATTTACCTTAATCTGTTTGTTACAAAGGAACTTAATTCACTGAGTGTTTATATATAATGGTTTTTGATGTATTTTTTTTTATCTTAGTATATTGAGTGCAAAGTTACAGGAAATTTTTATTAGAACTTTGATAGATATCAGTTCAACATATTTCAGAAATAATTATGTGTGGTATATTGATGATAATTCTGGAACATCAGTATTTTAATATGCTTTAACCATTTTAGTTTTACTACCGAGCTTACATTATACTTATTAAAATTACTTTATACAGTGAAGTTACATTATAAAGAACTTCAGTATAAAGAATTTCTCAATTGAAAGTAAATTTTAAAAACATTTCTAAACCTAAAATAATGTAAAATGTATTCAATTTAAAGAAGTTTGAGAGTAAAGTACGTAATTCACTTGTTTTTTTTAATGAGATTTTACTGTATTAGTGATTAAACAATGAAAATAATTGTAATAAAAAGGCTGTGTTTATATTTGTAAAAGACATTTCCTGCTTGAATACAGTACTGTAACAGCAAAGCAACCGCTTGTAGTTGCTGACTAATTAATGCAGCATAATTGTGAGGTTGTGTACTAATGCCTTGCCTCAACAAGGCTTGGTCACCAATGGAACAGGCTAGTAAAAGAGAGGAATTACCTGCTCGATGCCTGGCTTTTCTGGGTTGTACAGGGGCCTCGTTTCAACGTGCTCAGGGACTAGCTGACAGCCGATGCGTGGAAACTCATGCCACCTGTGCAACACTGCCAGAGCCATATGCTCCTCCAAACCTGCACAACCACTACATTGTATAAGCAACAGCGTGAGCCCACTAAGTACAGTTGTATATGTCTAACTACTGATAGTCTATAGAAGGAACTTTCAAGGTCAGAAAGGCATTAAATTTGTACCTTGATCTTCTGGTTTCAAATCCTAGATAACTTATGTGTACAATTTGTGCTTCCCACAGCAATTCAGCAGCATGATGTAAAAGTTATATAAAGGTCTGTAATTTAATATTGAATGTATTTTTTTCTGGATGTCACAGTGCCAAATTCTTTGAAGAGGCAATCAACACAAGTAACGTACCTTTAGTATTTACGTTGCAGTCTGCTTCATCACTCTGCAAGTAGAATGTGTGTCTGCCCAACTTCACCTTTCCATTTGTGTACGTTGGACCATCAAGTTTACCATCTTTACATAACTTTGCTAGAATCTGCGTGGGCTTCATTGGATCTCGCCACCGATTGTAACCAGAGCTGGAAAAATAGCACACAGCCTTGATAACACAATAGTTTCATGCTGAGAAACCATTATTACATGCCTTATCTTGGTTTATTATTTTATTATCAAATAAAATTAATATCAAGCTTTCAAACTTCCTTTTGTTTCATGAAACCGTCTTTGATTGGGTACAGTCTGTATTAGTTTAGTATGTAATTTCTCTACCTTATTTATCATTGTGCCATAAAAATAAGGAAAATCTAAACTAGTGAAATTTAGACTTGAATAAACTTTCCTTAATTGCAAAACACTGAATGACCTGTAGGTCAGTAAACCTCATGTAAACATTATTGTACGACAAATATTTAGCAATACAGTACTGCTTTTTGAACAGTTAATTGTAATGTCAGGTTTGTTGTTGCATCCATTTGGTTGCAACAGAGTTTGTGACTGGGCTAATGCCTCCTGCCTCAGTGGCTGTGTTACACATTGCGATGGCACGTCAGCATTACACTTATTACGAATTGTTCAGGTTGGTATGCTGGGGAGGTAGAAAAGGATCAGATGGTGTATGCAAGCAGCATACCTCTTCTCAGTGACCGTATAAGGTTAGGTGTAAGAGGGGTGATTGGAGTCCTAGAGTGCAGTCGTCACTATCAACACTCTTGCTCTGTGAAACTTTGAATCATGGTTGTCTGCTGCCATCCCTTTGCATATGGCCCACCCACTAACTTTATAAGTGCAGAGCGGCAAATTAGCACCATTACAGACCTCTGCTGGGTAAAGAAAGTTCCTGGCCAGATTACAAGACATGTTGCTACTACTTTCATGCAGCAGCATACAATCACACATACACATTAATATACATTTCATATACTTCTCACCTCATCAAGTCAGGCTGTGCAGGTAAATTGTTAGGCAGTGTGTGCCGTGCATTGCCGTCAGGAATCCTGGCAGGGAGGCATGTACCATTTGTCAAGGTGAAGCTCTGGGGGCTTGTAAACAATATTAAAAAATAAATAAAAATCAACAAAAACTATAAAAACTCATAAGTCAAACAAAATCACAGAAAAACAATAAAACAATAAAATAAATAATAAAATAACCACAAAAATAGCATTAGGCTGCAGGCCTGTTGTTGGAAATTAGTTTTAAATCAACCACTTGGCAACTGTTCAAGCCTGCAAATGCTGAGGTATGCAGACATGCACTGGTTGACTGTAACTTTTGATGAAGCTCATGGCTTTGGTACATTTATGACTAGTAAAATGATAATTACTCTCTCTTCACAATGAAATGGCAGTGATGTGTGCGGCCTGACACCTGAACTCACGCCCACATGGCAAGCATACATCAAGCAGGGATTGTTGAGTGCTGCAATCACAGTCCGAGGGAACTCGCCCTCTTTCTACTTATACGTTTAATTATCCACTTGCCAGTAACAGCTATGTCGCTAGACAGACAACATAACATTATATTACGCAAGCCCCTACAGCTGTTTAAAATGTCACTCTCCACCAATACACGTACTGTATCTGTAATTTAATAATTATGGCAAAATCTTGTATTCTACCTTAAACAGGGGTCCGGAACACAGCTGAAACTTTAAAAACCCTCCATTGCCATTACTAAAGTGCAATTTTTCTACAATACTACATTGAATGACGTGTGTGTGGCGTGTGAGGACTCTACAGCGGTAGTGGAAAAACATTCTACTGCTAAAGTTGGAGATTTAAATTACCTTTAGCATTCAGCTATGAGTATCTGGGAGCAGTATTCATCCTACAGTGAGCAGGAGAGTTTTTCTGTATCAACCTGACATGGTGCGATGCTGATGTTCAATGAGTGCCACCTTAAATGGTGTTATGGAGCCTAAATGTCAGCTTTTTCTGTTCATGTCATGCCCTCAGAACTCAACAATATATTCTGCTGCTCTGCTGTTGAAAGGAGGGAGTTGTGTGTAGTGTAGGCTGGTTCCCTAAGTAAAAGCTTGCTTCAACCTTATTCCCCACTGAGCACTAAGAAAGTTTGCCAGTATCCTTTGATTGGAGGTGGAACTGCAATGTGCAGTGCACAGGTGACTGTAGTGCTGGCAACCATTTGGTCTACAACACCAAAGAGAGACTCCGTACTAATATTGTTGGGGCACGCCACCCTGAGGTGAAAGTTAAGAAACAGAGTCCAGGATTCATACTTTAGCAGAAATCCCTTTGGCAGTGAGGAAGGACAGCGTTTGGTACAAATCGTGAACCCCAGTGTCCTGTATCCAAGCATCATAGGACATGGGTGCAAGGGTACGGGCTTTCTTGCATGGTCAGACGCTTAATGGCCAAGGTTGAAAATCTAGGCCTGAAAGTTGTCACAAGGTGGTCTCGTTAAATGTGAATATACAGCTTTACACATCCACTGCTACCACTACACTACACCAGTTTGGGGACTTGCAACTTAACATCACTTTCTTTAGTTGTGTTTAAACCTTGAAACAGGTTCATAGCTGCATGATGTTTTTAGTCTGCATTTAAGATTGTGTTTGTGTTAGATAACGTTTCAAACCAACTCACTCCTCGTACTTCCTGGAGATGCCACATGTGGCTCTGTGCCTGCTGTAGAACCTGTTTTCCAAGTCTATTCTGGTCTCACCAATCATGTCATCTGCTCCAACCAGATCCCAGTCGAGGATCTGAACCGTCAGCATTGAGTCCTGAGGAAATGTTGCTTCTATCTCGAAACACCTGCAAAAATTGAATTTTAAGTTGTTGGTTGTACAATGAGCACTTTTGAAGAACGCCTTGTCCAGAATTATAGCAAAATATTGCAACTAACTTCTTCAACTTTTGAATACAGTATAATTTTTGCACTTTGATTATTAGTGTAGGCATGCTGTCAAAGGATTGTGGAGGAGGGGAGGTGGTGGCGGTGGGCAAATTTGTAGGGACTTGGGACCAATGGTAGCCTGAGGTCTGTCTGATTTTTTCAGTTTTCTTTGATATTATATATCTTTACATTAAGAGGGCGTGGTACATAATTCAACGCTAAAAGCATTAATCTATAACTGTAGGTTTCTTGAAGCCAATTTGCAAAAATTGACAATAGCAATCCTAGACAATAGTTTTAGCCAACGTTATAAACAAAATTATTTCTATTGTTACAAACTTCTGAGGCACAATCTTTGACGCCGGAACCTCGTGCATTTAACTGCAGCGCAAGAGATCACGCGTAACGAATGAGTAATTATGGATAAATAATATTTACTCATTAAGTTGGCAAATACCATTAGCTAGAATTGTCATTGAGTATTTTATCCATATTGGCTTCGAAAAAAGCGTAGAAAACAATTGATGTTTTCAGCATTTATTTATTTACTATGCACTCTTAACACACAAAGAAAGCTCATTAATTCGTAGTTGTTAGATGTTAAGCTGAGCCAAGCATAATGAAATTATAAACTAAAAGAAGTTGGGTGGGATGGAGAGGGGGGTTATAGTATGTGTGTACATATTGAGGGTATCATGCCAGAAAGGTGTATAAACTATATGCAACATATGGTTGATACGCCCTTCTGGCCTGATGCCCACAATATGTTTTTTTAACTAGCCTTAAAATTTTATTTTCCAGTAGTCATGGCTGGCCTAAGTAATGATGTCAACCCGGGCCGTTCACTTAATAAGCATGGTTATATAACTTGTTTGTACTGCCTTCTTGCTACTGTTTCCTTTGTCTTTAGAGACTACGATATTAAATGTAAAGTGTATTTTACCTTCTTAGTAATTTTACAGCATGTGTTCCGTTATCTATATAACTACTATGATACATTTGAATGTGCAGTTTAATTCCAAATAGAAATAACCAATTTAGCATCCTCATAGTGACATTAGCGACCTTTTGAAATTGATCCACTTTTTGTTAATTAGTAAGGTAATTGCATTATTGTTCCTGTCTTGTGAATATCTAGTTTGTTTTAGATGCCCTCTTTTTGTAGTGCCCTGGACAGTGGCCCTCCTGGCCCGCTCTTTGGGTTGGACGTGTCAATTAGTGTTATTGTAAGTGAAATACGTAAGTGGCTTGTTCAGAAGGTGACCTTGTTTATTACCATAAAATTTCTAAAGGATCTCGGTTGGTATAAAAATACCTACACAAATCATATTACATTGATATTAGCTACTTTAACTTTTATTTTCTACAAAAATCCTGTATTCAAAATAACTAATGAGTGCAGTTGGGGTAGGAATATGTATAAATATGGATTAATGAGATTTTGGGGCACAAATAAGTGAAATGAAAACTAGGACCAGCTACATTATCTAGTAACTGTAACCTACTGCATACTTAATTTGTAATTCATAGCAAAACTAAAGTTTTATATATATTATATATATATATTTTTGTTGTGGAATGACTAAAATTTTACTTACTTGCCAAAAACTGGGTTCAGCTGTTTGGAGATGTAATTTTCCTTATCACTTATGCGTTTTGAACCTAGTTGCAGTACTACGTAGGGATCAGCTTTTCCATTGAGGTCCATTGGATGCAGATCATTTGCTTTTACCACATACACACGCACCAGCACATGAATGGGGTCATTTGATGGAAGACCTTGGAAGAAACCATATTGAGGGTCAAAGCCCATTATTGTATGGTCTTCGATGTCCTTGGGTAAAGGCCACTTGTAGACTTTTATCGCTCCCTGAAAGTAAACACAAATATCACTCCATCGTTTCAGGCGAGAAAGAGGAAAGAAAGTAAAGCGTTGAGCTATTACTCCCAAATATGAACCTGTGGTTATCTTAGTTTAGATAAACCATATTATGTAGTTTACTTAAATTTTAAATGTTATTTTACCACACACAACCAAAACATTCTTGTGCTAATAATCTCTAATCTGACAACTTATATTAGCACCTTTAGAGCTACCTAATTAGAGGCGCACAGAAGAGCTACTTTTCATTAACTTCATCAGTATATAAATGTGCACATGTAAAAATATAAAATGCAACAATACAAGAAATCTTTGATACAAAATGTATTATTCATTAAAAAATTAAGAAACTGATGTGTTTTGCCTTGCGGTAACAAGTGCAATGCACTATATTTTAGGAAACAACAAATTTTGCTGTGTTGAGAAAGGCAAAAAGTGACAGTAACAGCAAAATATGGAGAGTTAACTTTTTTTATCAGATGACAAATGACTAGGAGTAACATTTTTAATACTATGACCCAGTGAAAGTGTATAAGGAGCATCTGTCAAGCAGTTCAGCTATTAATTTGCCAAAGGAGGCAGTTCACAGAAAAAAAGTTGCTTTGTTTCAAACTGAAGTATTGTTTATTGGGTATTTTACATGTCATTGCACAGCTTCGAGTCTTGGTAGATGTACAAAGGGAATGAGGAAAATGAAATGGGCTAGGGCCTGTTTCAAAGAACCATTCTATAATTCATGTGGATTTGTTTTGGGAAACCTGAGGAAACAGAAATCAGGATGCATGGACCGATAATTGAATCTTAAGTCGTCCAGAATGTGAAGAGAGAGTTTTACCACTACTCCAACACACTTGGTCACAAAAAGTATTTACAGTAGGACACCCCGTTTAAGTAGACTTTTATAAAATTATTAATTAATATTGACAGCATTAAGATTTTATTATAGTTGTGTGGTGGTTCAATTCAACCCACTGTTTGTACACGCTGATAGCTTCATGAGGGTACACAGTCTTTGAGAACCTTTTCTGTATTGAGTAATATTAAACAGGACAAGAGTAGGTAGTAACTCACTTTCAAGTGTCTGAACAACTGCCACCCAGAGGTGGCCATGAGAGGCTATCTTGTATGTTTCGTGCTGCTGGCACACTATCAGGGATTTGAATGCTCAAATGAGTTGCCTTTTGGAAAACTCTTTTCATCACCAGACATTTTCTGTAGTTATGAACAGCCAAGGTATTTCACTTTTCTGTACATAATTTTATAATCTTACATCCAATGGTTAGGACTGTATAAGTTCCGGTGTGTTTAGTGGATCAGATCTCATCTGCAATAACGATTATAATAAGTCAGTAACTCACAAAGAAATATTATATGACTGGGATGTAAAAATTTATTTTGAATGGCTTTTAAAAAATATTGTAGTTTAAATATTTTGGATATAAAGTGAGGAAGTTTAATGTGTTGTAACATCATTTTATTATGTTTCGGTTAAAAACTGTTAAGCGATATGTGCTACATTTAACGTAGTTAATTTTTTAGCAGAATTTTTTAAATATTTTTCTTATGATTTATATGTAGTTTTCAATTTAAATGCAGTGTAAATGTATACAAGTAACAATTTAACAGTGATTGTGAGCTTATGACAGTCATATGTAGAAGAAATTTTCTCTGCGACTCAGATTTTAAGATTTCAAAACTTCTGTACGTAACTATAAATGACAAAAAATATAATGCAGTCACTCTTCCTACTAAGAATATACTTTACTCTCTTCTTGTTCCCTGTGCTACAAACCTTGAATGCTCCAACAACCCGGCTTTCATCTTCTGTATCGTCCCCGGTCTTTTTCCCTCTGTACAAGTCGAATGTCAGAAGCCATTCCTTGAAACCATTATACTCGGGTTGCATCTCCAGCTCGCCAGAGTAGATCTGCAAATTTAGATAAGAATTTAAGCAGTAGCTAGTTACTAGGACTTTAGTATATTATCTTCAAATTAAGTGTAACACATTACTTTAGTTGTTCAAAGAAAATTTTTCCTGTTGACTGTGGACAGCAGCAGTAAGCATTTGCAGCATTGTTAAACATGCTAACGATATATTGTAATTGGCTGGTTGTTGCGCAAGAGTCAGTTTGTGATATTTCAACCAAGATAACTAGCCAGACATCTAACTGCACGCAATTTTGAGTCATTTGTGTTCACAAGGTCTGCATTTAAGTTTACCTTCATGGTCGCGTTGTTAAGCTCTTTCTTTCGCCTCATGCTCTTGGGACTCAGCTTGGCGACAATCTTCGCAGCTGTAGCCGAACCTTTCAGCGTGACTTTCCGCTTGTCACTTTTGTCGCTCGTCCAAGATAGTTCCCTCTTTGACTCATGTAGAGCTCCTGGATTTCCCTCCTCCAGATAGATCGGCAACACTCCGTTCTGCTGGCTCTGCATGTGCGCATTTTCCTTCCGTGCTTCTTTGTTCTCCTGCTCCAAGAAAAGGAAACGTTGCATTAGATCTGTTATGGCTCAGCTATACAGAAAAATCCTTTTTGTTCTTTCATATTCAAACCTTCTGATACCCCCGTGAATCTCTTCCATACTGGAGTGTTGTGTGTTCTTTTGTTAAAGTTTTGTGCGTGTACACAGGACTGGGTGAATATAAAACCATGTGTACCTGTTTATGCAGATATTATTTTTTAAATGCTTTAAGTGAGAGGTTCTACTGTAAGAAAGCGTATATGTGTTAAAAATTGTTTTCACTATACAGGATGAGGCTTCTAAAGTGTTACAGAGAAATAGCACTCAAACTAGTGATCATATCCACAAATGTTTCAGACAAAAGTTTCAGTGTTTGAGATGGCCGTCATGCTGGTCCATCCAATTATTTTGTTGGTAGAGGTGCTGAAGCTGCATCAAGGCCAACTCCACTTTGTTAAATGGAACCATGTATGTTTTTTCGATGACATTAGTACCGATTTGACGATGAATTCAGCGACCTACAACATAAGGCCATTTAGTCATGCACCCAAAGGTATCGGTTAGTTACACATTACCTTCTAATATGAGTACATCGGTTCGTGTAAATGAACAATCTTCAAGAATCATTTAATATGTTGATGGTGTTGGGTGAGTGCCGTAAAAATTATAGAAACACCCAGGATTTGTATGCGGCTCATCACCCAGATAGGCAACAAAAATTGCACATGGCTTTTAAGCAATTAGTTGACCATTTCTGTTGCTTCAGTACATTGAATCAAACATAATCCACATGTGAGCAGCAGGCAAATGGGAAGAGAGAGTGGAAAGTCTGATCTATATTAAGAATCTTATATCAACACAAGTTCCATCCGTATCGTATGTTATTACATCAGGATTTGTGCGGCAATGATTTCTTAAATTGCTACAATTTCTATAATTGGATTTGTAGACAAATGCACACAGATGTCTCCTTTTTGGGTCATGTGCTCTTTTCCCACGAATGTAACTTCACAAATACGGGAAATGTGAATAGGCATAACATGCATTATTGGGCAAAATGAGAATCCTCGATGGATGAGAACTGTACCATTTCAACATCCGTGATCCGTTAATTGTTGGTGTGGCTTTGTCGACGATCACGTTATTGGTCCATATTCTTTGAAGGTCGTTTGACTTGGCAAGTTTACACAAACTTTCTGCACAACGTACTGCCTCAATTATCGGAAGACGTGCCTTTGCATGTTCGCATGAACATGTGGATGCAGCACGATGGTGCACCACCCCGTTATGCTCTGTGTTCGAAACAAGAGATGAACGAGATTTTTGGTGACAAGTGGATAGGACGAGGCGGCCTGTAGCTTGGCCACCTCGTTTGCCAGATCTAACACCACTAGATTACTTTTTATGGGGTTTTGTCACGAAACGCGTAAAACGGTAACACCTACCACGCCTAAGGATATGAAAGAAAGAATACGACGAGCATGTACCGAAATTACACCACAAATGTTGGCTGATGTTCAGCGATTTTTTCATCAGTGAAATTAACAAGTGCTTACAAGTCGAGGGTCATCACTTCAAGCATCTTCTGTAGGTAGACCCGAACCAAGGTTCGTGGATCTTTTGAGTGTGTGACTAAATGACCTTATGTTGTAGGTTGCCGAATTCGTCGTCAAATCGGTACTATTATAATTGAAAAACGATACATGGCTCCATTTAACGAAGTGGAGTTAACCTTGACGTAGCTTCAGCGCCTCCACCGTTAAAGTAAATAGGGTGGCCCAGTATGACAGCCTTCTAGAACACTGAAACTTTTGTCTGAAACATTTTTGTGGATATGATTACTAGTTTGAGTATTATTGCTCTGTAACACGTATCTCATTCTGTATAGCATTATATTTCCAAAGCAAAAAATTAGGCTATGTAGTGAAAACAATTTTCAACACATCTGTAGGTTATTTCGGAGTGGGGTTTTGAGAATGAAAATTCATAATTGCTGACAGTTCTTCAAGGTATTGAAAGAGAACATCCTAAAAGAGTCTATATAGGTCGTTCACGATAAAGTGAGCAATGCGTTAACTTTTCTTTCAGCTGTTTTGCAGCCATCTTTACTACTGTATTTTTAATATAAAATCTTCCATGTAACTGAAAACCTGTATACATGTTTCAGCACACTCAACAGTTAACATTTATTGACCCAATAAAACATATATATATTTAATTAATTACAAGATCTGCTGAGTACTCAGTTTATAGTGAACAGCATATAGCAATGTGGGTATACACCTAGATGAACAATTAAGTCCTTGGGGACATATACAGTATGTAGGTTCTACTGGTATTGAGGCCTACCAAATTAAATATGACATGTAAATCACTATTCTTGCTCTGGCCAGTGCTCTGGGGCAGGCAGCTCCTGTACATTCCTCCAAATAACATATTTGCCACAATAGCAGGCAGAAAAAAAATACTAATAAAAAAATTACCAGCCCAGTGTCACCGCATCTGGTTTCTGTACTTACGTACATAGACAGTGGGTGAAGAGAGTAGGTAAGTCAGTCAATCGTAGGTCTCACAGTCTCCACCCTATTGGCTAGTCTACCATCCTTGTTTGTGTCTTACTCCAGCACTCCACGTATGTTAGGTGATCTGCCATGCACAAGTTTCAAATATGGTCATGCAGGTGTGCCAACATAACATTTTTACGTCAGCCATCTAGGCAAGGGAAAAGAGGGCTATTTTCCCTGTTACACGTGCAGATGCTAATACCTGGATGTAACAACTTCCCACAAAAACTACCCATGCTGATTAATTGTGTGCTGCCACACTTTCAGGAATACTCAATACAATAGACTGTAAAAAAACTTGTTTAGAGTTAGTTTTGTATGAAGTACTGAGAGTTCAGTGTGGCAATTTTTTCTATTTTTTCCCTTTATACTCTCCAGCATACTCAAGGAAAGCCTTTCACAATCAGTGGGAGAATGAGACTATTTTGAAAATAGTTGAAAGAAGTTCTGATGGAATCAGTAACATATCCAAATTACCTCTATCATTGCTTCTATAGATGCAAAATACTTGGTCCACCAGTCCCTGTTTGATTCGTCCTCTACTTCTTCAGAAAGGCTTTGTTTTCGTTTTTTATTAACTTCAGTCTTTATCTCTTTTCTCGTTGTCTGTCTCGTACCCTAAAAATTAAAACATTAAATTATTAAAATTTGTGAAAACACTCCAATGGAAATGTATCTGATAATCTTGAAATTTTTGCTTCAAAAAATATTAAATTAATTACAGTATTAATTAAACTTTTAAACTTACATAGCTAAGAGTAATTGGAGTATCTTTTGGAAGCAAAGGACTTATTTCCTTGTCACTATCCACAACGGTGTACGTGCTTGTTGACAGTTGATTTGGATTGTTTGGGTCAACATCTGGAATGGACACATAAGATAAAAGGTCAAGAATAGATAGAATAAAATGTAAATTACATTATACTTATATGCAGTGTATTTATACAGGCAACAATAAAATGTATGTGATACAGTTATTTCAACAGTTATTTAAAGCAAAATAAACTGTTTTATGTACATTGCTTTAGTACTTTCTAAAACTTTGAAGTTTTAACTAGGTGTTCTCTTGCTTTCTGCAAGAAAGCTCAAGGTTTAGATTCATAAGCCATTAAATTTTCACTTTTGTTGTATACTGCATTGCTAATGTTATTTACACATTTCCAAAGTTCATTGTTATATTTTTTGTAAACATTGTGATCCCATGTTCATCACCGGAGACACCAGTAAGCTACTACCCGCCTATTTTCTTCTCCCTCAATGTCTCCTGAACTACCATGTGTAGACAGCCACCACAGATATACAGCAACAGGGTATTAAATAGTAGCATTATCTAAACTTACAAACCGCACGCAATTGCTGGTTGATTTGTTGATCGTAGAACATCGATAGAATGTCTGTTGTTTGCTTCTAGCTGAAGTGTTCATGCTTTATTGCACAGTTTTGAACAGCGCCAACAAAATCTGCAGCAGGATAGTGTACAATTTGTTTGATTTCATGTACTGTTGTGCCTATGCATGTGTATTGGAACAAGACAGTTTTAGCTATGGTTCTTTCTCCTTTTATTGCATTCAATCATGTGTTATTCGAGCTCAGATCTTTGTTATTGGGTATCTTCTTTGTACTGGGGTTCTATTCCCCACTACAGGTTTCAAAGGTTGACCTTGTTAATCATAGCATGCCCAGACCCATAAAAATAACAACAAGAACTCTAGAAGAAAAACACCAAATTATTATTGATTATAAAAAGCAATACAAATATTTATGGCACAAACATGACATAGGCTCAATCTCGACTAAACGTTGCCCAGAAAGGACGACTAAACAATAATCGAACACGTAATCAAACTTTAAAGCAGCTAACAGAATTAAAAGAGAAAGGGGGCGTCTAGGGGGGAAACTCCAGTGCTCCCTCGACATACCGTCGAACTGCGACAAGCATGAAACAAACAAGAGAAAACGCAACTTGTTGAAGCACCTAGAAGAGGCGAACCGAGCTAATCGAAGAAAACAAACAACTTACCATTAATCAAATGACGGTCGACGGTAGGCCGAGAGAGCAGAGAGCGAACGACCAGGCAGGACGGCTGCCGGAAGCGTAGTGCCAACAAGGCATGAAAGGGCTGGCCGGCTCAGCAGGGAGGGGCAGGAGAGGAAGGGTCGGGAGGAGGAGGAGAGGCCTGAGCAGTTCCGACGATAGACGAACATGGCCGAAGGCGGGAGGCGCCGGTTGCGCAGGATATTCAAACAGAACAGTCACGTCTCACTGTCATCATCAGACTCAACTCAGGGTCCATAACAATGCACACCCAGCATAACTCCTTCAAAGGAAAACCAGTCAACAGAAAAGAAGCGGTCACAACTTCGTAATTATCTGGTAGTTATTCTTAATAAAAAAAATAGTAGTTGAATACGTTTAGTAGTACCAAACTAGAATACGTGCAAATTTGATAAAGTACATTATGGTACAATAGTAAGAATATATGAACAGTATACAAATCATAGAGAGCAATCAATAAAATAAGACTGAAAGAAGGTGACATCTAATACATAACGGGTGAGTCACTATGTATGCCTTACGCTGGAGCTGCAGTAGAGACTTTTTCCTCTCTTCAGCCTCTCTCTCCTTCTTCGTCATAGGCACGTACATGTATTTGTGTATGGAGTTGATGGTGTGCGTGCCGACTAAGGTGTAGCGGCCAAAACTACGGCAGTCGACCACCCTGATGGTCAGCGGAGGCCTGTACAGTTCTTGCTCGGGTAGCTCCTGAAAATTGAAGTGAAGCGATGTCGGCCAATGCTTAACAGTGAAGGTAAAGTGTGATATGAGGAAAGGGGCAAAGGAAACTGGAGATCCCAGAAATAATCAGCAGATCATCTGCTTCATCTGGCATGGTTCCAACGTAGGAAAATCAGGGTCGATCTACCAGGAATGAAACCCGGATTGACTTGAAGGGATGCTAAAGCCCTAGCCACTGCGCCAACTGCTGCTCCAGCAAGGCAGTGCTTCTTCAGTTGCTGCATACAGCAGCATGGTTAAACTTTCTCTGGCAGTAAAATACAATTTCACATTTACTGTGTATTTAAATAGTATTGATGCTTAGACTAAGGTGTTAAATGTCCTAAACCACTGTTTCTTGTACTGTGAACCCAGCAGCCAACAATAGACTCATGTGGGTAGTGTTACAGAGGCACAGATCGTGCAACAAGTTTTAGGGGGAGGGGGGCAATTAAAAATGACAACCATAACGACATTGTGTGGTCATCCTACCTTTTGTTATATAAATAAACCAAGTCATTCTGTATAGGTTTTTGTTACTTAAATGATAGTGCTCAATTAGGCTACATCAAATGTTTTTTAATATCTAGAAGATACTAAGTTTGTAAACAGTAAGATGGTGTGGTCATCTCTATTATTCTTATTACAGTGGACAGCATTAATAATCATTTTATGTTACTCGTTATATGATAATTTAGGGAAATACAATTTAAAAATGTGTTTTTTAAGTGCTTATTCTTCCATTTATATTGCATTCAGGTACATTGTGCCTTTGTTATATTATAATTACTTTTTGATAAGTTATCACGTTCTTGAGTTTGTTTTTGTAATTTTAGAAACATGTTTATACGTAAATAAATTTAAAATTGAGCATATGTTGCCAATTTTCATTCATTGGACTCTACTGTAAAAAATGTTTGAATGCCCTACAATAATAAAAATATATATGTACAGTATATATTTGTCATAACGTTTTGCATTAAAAGAAAAATACATGTAGTCATTTCATTATTAGTTTCATAATTAGTTTTGTTACACTAAAAGCAGCTTCCAGTTATTTAATTGATTACTTTGTCAGTTTATATCAACATGTTTAAATATTTGTTTTCAGTGGTTATTTTCAGTTTGTAAATTTGCATGTCAATTTTTTGGTAACATTCTTAGTTTATGGTTTAATTAATGGAAAATCTCTTTCACAAATCTATCTAGAAAATTTTGGCATTGGAGAATACAGCTTTATTTTTGTATTTTATTATTGAAGCTAAGTTAAGTTGTTAGTTGTTGATCGCATATTTATTTTGGCAATATTTTAGTTATTTTCTTTTAGTGGTCTCGGTTGCAGAGATGGAAAAAAAAAAATGCAGTCATGAGTTACAGTATTCCAAAAAATCTAGAAGGCAGTTAGGGTGTAAAAAGTAGCATTATGGCCGGTTGGCCTTGTGCTGAGGTATTTTTTGCCTTGTTCTTTTGTTCTGTTTTATTTTTCCAGTGTAAGTTTTGCATTTTTTTGTGTGGTTGCACAATGTTTTAAGTAGGTTCTAGAGGGGTCAGTTATATTAAATCACGTGAAGTTAGCGTGGCCTTGAGACAGACGTTGAGAGTGGCCTGTGATGACGTGTGTGAGCCCTTTATAAAGAGTTTGGCCTCTGCTATGGGAAGAATATATGTAGACACTGAAGAAGACGGACTTGCCGTTGGGCCTTAGCCCATATTTGCAATAAAGTAATTCCAGGAGTGGCAATTTCATGTATACGGGCAGCCCTGGAGCCCTTTATTTTGTAAACTCAATTTTGGACATTATCTGGACTCTCCACAAATTTGTTTTCTGATTGTATACGTAGGCCCTCAGGTGCAAGTTTATCTCTTCTTTGAATGTTATGCCGTGGGTGAAGCTACACTGTGTGCAGTTTTTACTTTCTAACTTAAAATCCTTGTGAACTCGTGCTGCATTTTGGTACTGACTTTTTCCAGTAAATCGGGTTCACCATGATATGATTTGAATCATGTCATCTAACTGATGTAAATTAAATTTTAGTAAACGGGAAGAACTTTTGAAATTCAAACTTTTATTTCTGGATGAACACCTCTAAGTCAAGTAAATTCCAAACTGTGTTAACTCTTTAGATTAAGTGATATTGCAGAATAATTGACGATGATGCAGCAGAAGATTTGAGTAACCAACTGCAGTGGTTTAGGAGACCTCTGTCCACCTTCAACATCTCTGTACATGTTGGTCCAGGAGGACTGACATGTTATAAAATCATCTGCTAATCAAATTTTTGTTTACGTAATTATTTTACATTAACATGGCTCACAAATAGTAATTAATTTACAATGAATCAGCTAGGTTTTTCTCTGATTGACAAGACATAAAAAAAAACTATCATCAAGTACGATGTGGAGATAGATGACAAAAGGACAAAAGTTTTAATATACATAGTTTTTAACCCAAACCTTTATTTAAGTGACGACAATTTTCATAGGTTGGAAGACAGTTTTGAGCCAATTAATACTATTTCAAAAGATTCTCATTATTTCTGTTTAGTAACCATGTAAAATGGATATGGACACAGTATCTATGAACGTGTTAGATGTTTACAAAAAACTTATTGGAAGTTACCAAAATAGTCACGGAATTCAAACGAGGTCACGGAAGTCACGAAAAAGTCACGTAATTAAACAAAGGGTAACGGATTTTGTAAGTGGGCAGTTAAGAGCCACGTAGAAACAAGCAGTTTATTTTCACATCTTTAAATTGCGCTTATTTATTTGTAGCTTCGATAAACCAACATGGTATATACTACTAGGAATTCTCTGCAAGTTCAATCTTTGTGCTATACTGTGCTCGGTACTTGTGCCCTTTGATCAATGTTACACCCAGATATTGTATGTGTGCTGCAAGAGCAGAATTATTGCAAATACTGTACCGTCAAGGAGTTCAAACTTAGTCACTTATGCTGTTCTTACCCGTTTCCTAGTCATGTTTACTTTTCAGATGCTCTCCCTGCTGATGTGTAGTGCTGATAACACGTTTCTCTCTTTTTTATAAATTTTTTGCGATTTTTTTGACGGTTCATGAGAGTACACTCTTAAAATTGTTACCTTATTTTTTAAGAGAGCAACACACAGTATCAAGATGTTAGAGTTTTTTTTTAAAAAAAAAAAAAAAAAAAAAAAAAAAAAAAAAAAAAAAAAAAAAAAAAAAAAAAAAAAAAAAAAAAAAAAAACTGCTGGAAGAAAAGTGGAAGAACTGCTCAAAATTAAGAAAAGGTATATAATCATTGGTTTCTATAGTTCTTGTAAATAGTTAAATTTTGCAACTGTGATGATGTTACAAGTAATTATTATGCAGGTATAAATAGGTCATAAGAACTTTTTTTTTGTCCCGATAGGTTACCGAAAAAATCATGGAATTTTGTTGGATGAGTTGGGTAGACATCCTGTGCATAGCATTTGGTGGGTAATAATAACCTTAAGATGATTTGAGTGAAGAATTGGAAAAATTAATTAACTGTTGGTTACATAGCACATTTGTTATTATGACTTACCAGTTCCAAAAATTTTACTGGATTGCTGAAATTGGGATTTTTCTTTGCATTCTGGATGACTGATGAGTGGAGAATGTGACCAGCACATTCAATGTCCACTCGTGGTTTGTCCACTGTCAACAGGTGAACTCGTTTCAGGTCGCGCAATCCCCAGAACAGCACCTCAATCCTAGGAACCAAAGTGTGGATTGCAATCAAGAGCTGCATTTTAGAGAAGGATAGGGAAATCCACAAAAATTTCGAGAACAGGTCTGATAAACAGACAAACCAATCTGGGAAATAAACTTTCTTAGACACTACTCTGCAATATTCAATCAACTGTGTAAGAATTGAAATGTTACCAAATGTGTTCTATGTACTCTGTAGTTATTCAAAACTAATCTGAAACACACAAGAGTGGTAATGAAAACTGGACAAAGTGGTGTTTTGATTCTTCATGGACTAAACATTTTGTGCTGAATCATATTTATAAGTAATTGTAGTATTTGACATTAAAGTTGGAGGAAAAAAACACTGTAGTTGAAAGTGCCATGCAAAAATTCTTGTGATTAAAAAATTTAATATTTAGACAGAAACACATGCATGCACTGTTTGCAGTAGTTCATGTCCCGTGTATACTAACAGTTCAAGGCTCATGTTAAGGGACAGTATGCAATTTATATTCCTGACAGAGTTGTGTCACAGGAGGGATATTATTCCTGAAACTGCATAAACTTGTCTAGAATGCCCTCGTTTCTAGTGACGGTTCCTCTCAGCAGTTTACTGTTTTAACATTCTCACAGGTAGTCTTATACATTGGTGCAAAATAATTCCGATGCAACTGTGAGATCCAGTACGGTGATCTACTCAGCTATTACTTATTACTAACTCACCTCAAAGTAATTAATACAACTTAATCTAGATTACCCAGTATAAGCTTTAATATATTTCAAAGTTCGGTTATCATTCATTTGCCCCTTTTTTAAGTTCAGTAAAACGTTAATTGTAATTTTTTTATAAAGAGTAAATAGTTTTTTTATATAATATACATTTTATATTGACAAAAGTACATATCTCAAATTGCTTGCACAGGCATTTCAAAACAAGTAGTATTTTGAAATAATAGTTTACATTATTTAGTGCTTGCAATTGGATTGTGACAAAATTAGTTCTGCTGACCTTTATATTTGAGAAGGCTCCTTTTTTCTTCATTAGGGCCAGAATCTTTGCCTTGATGGCCTTCAAGTTAATTTCCCATTTTTTTTAATGATGTACATATATTGATGTATTCATCGAACATGTATAACGTGTACGAATAATTTGTAGAAACAGACTTTCACAGTAAAGGAATTATGTAGCCTCATTGAGAAAGGTACTGTTTTTTTAAACTGTATACAATGGGTAAATACCTGTACTTCGCTAGTGTGGGTCTGATTCCTTTCGGCACTGGCAATATGGGGCCAGTGTCCATGTCCTGTACTTCAGCCGCCATCTTCGCCTCTGGAAGCGATGGCAAGTTGTTGTCTCTTGAGTTTGTAAGCTGAACAGTAGAAAGTGACTTTGTAAACCGTCAATCTCCTTAATATTCCGTCCTTCATGCATGCAATACATAATTTATTTCTCTGTTTGTTTCAGCCATTAAGAGAGAAAAGTTAATAGCAATTGTTAGTGGAAACTTTAAAAAATAAGGAAAGTGAGTATATTTTATTACCTGAAGTAGCTCAAACGTTGCAAGTAGTTCGCCTGCATGATCAGGTCCTCTGGTGATTTCATACCACTCAAGCGCCGGAGGGAATTCAGGTTTAGAATAAGAATCTTCTAGTAATTTGACATGTGGCTTTGCAATTGCTCGTCCAATGAACTCTGACTTACCCTAAAAACCACATATTTTGGATTACTTAGTTTTTAACTAATTTGTTAACATAATATAATTATTGGATAATCATATTTTCACAGACATAATTTATGTGTGCAGCACAATGCAAAGCAATTCTTTAGTTCCATACTTGCAATACTTTAGTAAAATAGTGTACGCAGTGGTGTTTGCAGTACCTCTCCACGCAGTTACTTGCTGGACAGTCGTAATCAGCCATTATAAAGAAAAGTGACAAGTGCACCATAGTAAAAATTAAGCTACTGAAAGGATGGTATGAAAATTATTAAAAAACAAAAATGTAACAAATTTATTAAAACAGTTATTGGCTAGGGTGGAATGCTACTTGTTTCACCTGTTTTTAAGATGACTGTATACAGAAAAATGCAACTGACCTTGAATGTTTGAAAAAAAATATTTGCTAGTAAAAAATAAAATTAAAATTAAAAATTTTATGTTTAAAGGAATGGTATTTGTACGGACATAGAGAAATAGTTTTATTTTGGGTGAAATATAATTATCTTAACAACTGATAGTGTCTTGGGAGCTGAGAAATTGTCCCCACTCATGGTCAATAATTGATTCATTTATTCACAGGGCAACTTTTCGACCCTCAATGACGCAACTAAGTAAATATTTGTATATCTGGTAAGGACTAAACTATCAGACTTTAATTTTTATTTAACAAACCAAGCCATGTGATTTATTCATTAATATCAACTATAGTAACATTAGCATATGTGAGATACCATAGATCGGAAAGTTGGGTATAAAATTTCAGCCATTAAAGTTGTGTGATATAGGAAATTCGTGGAATTTAGTTTCTCATTATTATTTTGTGGGGAAAAATGTTTTCTCTGCTGTAAAAATATGCTTATACAGTATTTATAGTTACGAACTACTCAATGATATAGTCAAATTTATGAATATTTTGAAACAGGCAGTAGGCTATTAGAATGTTTAACTTAATACTTTTTGACAGTACATTACATGGTGTTAACTTTTCTTGCTTTTATTTAGTATTCATTACAAGTCTTTAGAAAAAAATGACAGAAAACCTTTGAAAGACTGCGTGTAAGCGCAATCCAAACATACATCATATTGAACTGTCTTATTGTTCAGAAATTGCATCAGCAATACTTAATTTTTGTCAAGGTTTGTTTTTACTTATATAAGTGAAATGGCATTTCATGTTGACATGGTTGTAATTAAAATTTTAGATCTTCTTGGTGGGAGACTTGCGCTCTGTCTGCTGTGCCGACCATGGTCCCGTTACATGTCTTAAGATTACAGAATTAGTATGTAACAAATTATTTTGAAAAGTTAATGCAGCTAAACTGTGATTTCTTAAATAATTACTATATTCTCAGACATTAGTTATGTCCCTAAATTCCTTTTAATACAAAAGATAACAATGTTTTACTCAGACGTACCCCATTAAAAATTCAGTATGAGTCTTGTCTTCAGTATGAGTCTTGTCGCTATGTGTTTTTTCTATTTAAAAAAAATTATCCACACTGAAAGTATTTTTTTAATCTTAAGTATAAACATGTGTTTTCTCTTGGGTACAACTGTACTATAAAAATAATTCAGACGTTGAAATGTCATATTTTTGTGCTTGCACTTACGACTTTGTCCTGATCAAAAATCTCAATGATGATGTTGGGTGGATCACTCTTAATCTCCTCCTGGGTGCCGTAGATGAGAATCTCATCAAAGACGAGCAGCTCATCCCACGTGGGACTGAGTGTCTCATCAATCACCTGGGTGACCTTGCAGAACTCACTAACGATCACCCTGGCGAAGGGATCCGACAGCCCTGATGCATCAGAACCAATCAGAGACCTTGCCTGGTACATGTGCGCACGCATCTGGAAGGTCTGCAACACCGCACGTCTCTCTCAGAGCTGCTGTCTTTAGAGAAAGACATGTGAATAGAGAGAAGGAAAGAGAAAAAGAGAACATTAAAGGATAGCAAGTGGTGAAAATGAAATTGGAATGGGGAGAGGAAAACAAAGATGGAGAGAAGGAAATATGAAAAGTTACAAAGACTTGTAAAATTAATGTAACAGTAGAGAAGGCAATGGGTAGAGAAAGAGGGAAACAGAAAGAAAATGTAGAAAGAGAGCAAGAGAGGAGGATTTAAGGAGAGGGAAAGAGGGAAACGAGGAGAGAGTGAAACTAAAATGAGAACAAGGGGGAGAGAAGACAACAGAAAAAGGGAATAAAGATCATTCAAGAATAGAAATGGGTGGTGGAAAGAAGGAAACAAAGATATATGTTAAAATGAGAGCAGAGGGAGAGGAGGAATAAAAGAGAATAGGAGAGAGGATGACCAAGAGAAAGTAAACTTGAAGTGAAGACGGAGAGAAAAGGAAAATTTGAAAAAGGAAAGTTGTAAAATAGAACAAAAAACAAAGAATGAAAGAGAGCAGAGAAAGAAAAAAAGGCACTGATGACAAAAATAGTTGAGTAAAACGGAGACTTTCCAACAAGACAAAACTAAGTAACGCTTACCCAAGGACAAATAAAAGAGGACCTGAAATGTCTGTTTCAGAAACATTAGGCTGAAGGAAATGGTTGCACATATGTTTCATATCCCAAAAACTATTCAAGATGGAATATAGTGTGTCTAGACTATACTATCTTTGAGAGTTGAACCTATTATTATAAAATTGACTATCCCATAAGGGAAAAAATGTCAAGGTTATACATTGAGATCATCTTTAAAAAGGTGAATGTGTATAAATGAGTTGTTAAAATAATGTCCAAAACAAGATAATTAAAACTAAATACTGGTATTTTAAATGTAATTAGATGAATGATGAAAAATTAAATCAGACTAAATAATTCACAAAATGGCAACAGAATACAATTTTGAATAGATTTGGTGCAAATCTTATTCTATAATAACTCATATTACTTTAGCGTCAAAACTCTTTACTAAACAAGAACATGAATTCAGTTAAAACATATAAGAAAAATTGTGAATGAGGTAAAGTAAATGGTGTTTAATGCAGAATGAGACAATCCCACATTTGATAAAGTAGAACATGAATAGCTGTTACTAATCACCTTACCTCTGTTTGACTTTGTTTGCTTAGCTACTGTAATTTTAATGTATACTAATTTAGGAGCTTATTTCTTTACATTTGTGGCTTGCTTGCCTTCTGCATAACTGCATTAAATTCAAATGAAAAGTAAAAATAATTATGTATTTTATGAAAGAAAATATTTTTAATAACCGTATTTCCAAACAAAAACATATTTGTAGTAACCTACATGCTACAGAACAGGAACAAATACAAAATGCTGATTTATAGTTTCATAACCTTAGACCTAATAATCAATAAAAATATATTTGAACTGGTCACTCAGTTAAAAAAACCTGACTAATTTAATAACACTGGACGAAAGATACATGCATATGACATGATTATTTATATGCATTTAATAAATCCAAAATTATTATTTTACAAATGTTTCATCAACGAGAGTGATGCATAGATAACAATAAATTTTATAAGTTTTTTTGAGTCTTCTTATACAAATTTATCATTTTTGTCATCTTAAAATATGTGTAAATATTACTAAGAATATTTGTCTTGGTAATAAAGTTAGTTATTTATATCTTTATTTTTAAAGTCTTAGGCCACAATGTACCTATCATGTTTATACAATTCAGAATAATCAGACAAACTGAACATGTTCTTTGACATAGGTCTTTGTGAGTGAATGTTGTTGAGTCACTTAAAACCCACAGGGGAAATACAAATGTGACAAAGGAATTAAACAAAAAAAAGTAGAAGCTACCATTAATTATTGTCAACAGAAGCATACGGTCACAAAAAAGGATAATATAACTCTGTATATCCAGGAGGTGAAAATAGACAAACAGACAAGTAGCAAAACAATAGGTATACAGTATGTGAAAACTGATAAAACTGGACGACAACAATGAGAACAACTCAGATAAATGCAGTAAGTGGAATGAATGTGTATGCAGACAGCACAAGGAAGATAATGCAAACCAAAAGAGCAGGCTTCCTTCCAGCTACTTTTGTATGTTGTGTTGTCTGTGTGTATATCCTTTCCAGTCACAGTTTTTGTTTGTGATGCCCTCATTCTCGTCAAGTTTACTTTCCATTCTCTCTCACCATGTTCTCTTATTTGGCAGTTATTTTTTCAGCTTTGGCAGCATTCAATCACAATGGTGTACATACACGTTAACAAGAATTGTTCAAACGTCACATCTATAATATGGAATATTGATGATAAAAATGATTTCTTTTTGTACACACAATTTGTGACTTTTTTTTTTTTTTTTGTTTTGTTCTTTGACATGGTAAAACATGTTTTAGTGATACAATTTTATTTTCATATTACATACTAGAACTAACATTTTGGAAAAGTAGTTAGGAATTAAGATAGGTAGGCCTACATATCGTATATGAACTTCAGAGTTTGGAATTGTTGTCTGTATGCAGGAGGTTGTGTGAATAGAAAACATTAATATTTTTGAATACATAATGTGGGAAGAATTGTAAATTAAATTTGTGGCCCTGAATATGACTTACTTTTTGAATGTTTATCGCACGAATCCAACTATGTTTTAGCTCCCTTAGGCGTAGCATGTATAACTTCAAATGTATTAAAAATATTTTTATTTACAAACAGTTAACACATTTGATATACTGTAGATGTACACATAAATATTGTTGTTGTTTTTATTTTATAAATTATTATTATTAATAATATGTCCTTTTTTTTTAGTAAGGTGTTCCACTCACAGTTTTGAGCCACGATATGCTTATGTTTGCTTCACAAACAACAAATCAATAAAATATTTTACAGTTTATGTAATATATTAACATAAAATAACTTCATAATAATGTAACTTAAACTCACGTGTTTCTCAGTGTAGTGTATGACAGACGGAGGAAGTGCTCTGGGTCTCTCTGCATTCTTGATCTCCTGAGAAATCTCGTAGCCTTTTGGCAGGCCATGGACAAAGTTCTTTTTGTGCTTGACAAGCCCGAGCCAAATGTACATCTGCAGCTTGGCCTGGATCGCCCAGCCACTTGGTCCCATGCCCTTCTTGCCTGGAAGCTTCAAATAAAGCATGCTAATATAAGCGTACTGTAGAATAATGCTACTGTCTAGTCAAAGAAAACTGTTGAAGTAGAGGAATTGAAATTTTAACACTAATTATTAAAACAAGAGTATGCAAATTATTTAGCTGAAATCACTTCCCCTATATCTTTGGGAATATGACACTTTAATTTGTAACAGAATTTATGAATACATACCCTAAATAACCTCAAAAATTTAAATAAAATTCGTATACATATAATTAAAGTACTATTTCCAAAGGTTAATGCCACATAAAGACTTGGTGTAAACCAAATTTGAAATATTTTGATACCATTCTGAAAAAAACATATATAATTATGTCAAGAAGTCATCTATTTAATTTTTTTATAAAATAACTGTGAGAAATATCTATAAATGCTTGATGAAGGTTTCCATCGTGCCATTTCGTGGTTCATACTAATAAAAAACCATGTAGTATAGGGTTATATTGGCCTAAATTTGAATCTCTGCTGCTAAGTCATGGGAATTTATGTGTTTTTCAGATGTAGGCCTAGGTATAGATTTAATAAGTTAGCAAATAATATCTCGCATCTATCTAAAAATTATGGAAAATTTTCTCTTTTCCAGAGTTGCAAAGCTGTCATCATTTGCAGAGGATGTAGTTGTCTCAGAGTAAGGTTGGTACATGAAATTAAGTGCCTTACAAATAAAATAGATAACTTAGTCTTAAAAAAAAATTCAATATCTTTTTATTCCCTTGTTTGAAACAACACCAGTAAATTCTTCGGACTGTAAGTTATGTGCCAAGAGCAAATAGGAACACACTAGCTCAGTACACCAACATTTATGGGTTAGTACAGTTCTGCAAGAACTCTGAAACTTCTTTTAAAAAACAATTTAGTGGGCTCATAAATCTAAAGTGAAGTTAATGTTGTAGAAATGTGAAAACCATAAATCTTAAGAAGTGTAATTATTTCATAATTTTGATATTTTACTGTGTGTATTTCCGTGCTCAGCAAAATAAATTTAGTTACAGTTTTGTGCTAATTGAACTAAAATGAGACTCTCAGACATTTTATGAACTGCACTGACATTTGTCTGGGGTATGTTTCATAACCATTAGTTAATAACCACCTACTAGCACCGCTTGCGAGGATTGGACATTTGTTATCTTGAACATGAGCCATACACACTACCATATTCTCAAAAATTCTTGTTACGAAAAAATAGAGAAGCACTCTAGTGGTAGACCACTGCCACTGCAGCTGGGTGGGTGGTGTGATTCCCAGGGGTGATGCATTTTTAGGAATATTGTTTGATCACTGGTACATAAAGTTTACTTACGTAATTCACTGTACAATTGTCTGAAGTTTTCTTTTAGTAATTAGCTGTTGTAGGCTTGTGTAGGCTGGGTATCATATAATCATCTGTGATAAGCTTGAAAACAGCTTAACCACATCATAGCTATCAGTAACCAAGCGAGAAGTGTGAAATAGTAACTGTATGATTCATATTCACTAGGACCTGGGCTCAGTGGCCAGTTCCGGCTATCCTGATTACTGTTTGTCGTGGTTTCCCAAAATTGTTTGAACCGAATGCTAGAAAGATACCATTAATAAGAATGTAATGTGTTCCTCTCCTTCCCAGATACTTCCATTGTGTTAAGTTTTGTGTCACTGTCTTTAATGACCTTGCTGTTGATGAAACATAAAGCCCACTTACTTTTTGTAGCTTAAAAATAGTAAGAAACCACAAAGTTTTTAAAACCATTTTAAAATGTGTTATTATACTGATGACCATAGTATCAGTGTATTTGATCGTTTATCATTCCTAAGAATTTGTTGTAGAGCTTTTGATTTTCTTTTAATTTAACTCAAAAAATTATTTGATCTATAATACCAGAAAAGTTCGTCTTAAATAACTCAGACACAATTTAAACCACAAAAGTAAAATGTTTCTGTAGGAAGGACATAAAAAACCATGCTTTAATTAGGTTTAGTTTTAAATATATGTGGCAACTTTTCAGTTACAGCATTAGGATTTGGTGCATATTCCAGAAAGTGCATGGTATTACGGTAATCTATTCAATGGTATGGCCACAATATCCTCATCTTGGATCTCCAAATTATAGTGTACAAGTTTGTTTTTTATACTATAAGCATAGTTTTATGTCAGGTAGGCTTAAACTGAAAACTTGACTCCAATCGTTCATTTTTTCTCTTACAACTCAATCTTGTAAGGAGTTGCATGACAGTTTCCTTATTTGTTTTCCATTCATTACACATTATACTTACGTAATCCTGCAGTGCCTGTGGTACATAATCAGTGGCTTATGTTAAAAATACATCAATGATATTTTTGTCAATTATTAAATGCAACATTTTTAGAAGACTGTTGCCATATGTAAAACTTTGTAATTGTTTAATTTGAATTTCCTTACATCTAAAAGTTAATTAAAGTTATTTTTATAAAAACAAAAAGTGGCAAAATTTAAATCTTTCCTATTGCAATATTTCTAACAATATTTAATCCACATAACTGTTTGATTGAATAAGTAGTGTTTAAAATTAGTCTATTGAGAGTCTGGAATGTAATTTAACTCACATTGGCAGCCAGTTAATGTAGTCAGGGCCCTTAACAACGATGTTTTGAGTGTGAGTATGACACAAGGTGGATATGGAGCAGCAGCTAAATGCAAGGGTTGTTGGGGAGATGTCAGGTGGAGTGTTCATGCTATTGGCAACAATGCTGACATGTTACCTTGAGGAAGAGGGTTTGCACTTTAGCACAATCTCTGCCGCTCTCCTCGTCTACAATGGAGTAGACGACGTCACGCGCAGCCAGCCGCTGGTAGGCGGTCCGCTTGCCGTTGCTGATGAGCCACACAAACACATCCGGCATCGAGTGCTGTGGCTGCAACAATGACCAACCCTCCATCCCTCAGCGGCCTCACAATTAGTACTGTGCAGTTAGCTTGCAGGAGATTGTGAGAATATTTTCATTTAATGTCTTATGATTTCTCTGGGAAACAGTCCCTGTCAGTTTAGATTAATATAATATTTACCTTTGTCTGAATTACTGATGGTCTTTTGTGATTTTGATTTTGGGTGTTAAAAAGTCATACATTATTTTTCCTACTTTGTGTAAAGTAGGCGTTGTTCAAAAAGATAATAATTTCTGATAACAACAGCAACAGCATTAGCAGCAGCAAGGGTGAGTGAACCCGCAGGCAAGGTATCACACCCCGAGAGGCAGACTTTCAACATGGGAGCTTGTAGGTTTCCACCATTTCCTTATTGATCATATATAATGAAGTCTTACATTGGAGCAGCGACGTAATGCAGGGGTTGGGGAAGCGCGAGTACTCCAAAAATATCTACTGCCATGGCCATCCCATTCCAATAATGAACTGCAGGAAAAAAAATTATGTATTTCCTTACAGTAGCTACCATTAGAAAACTAACAAAACCATAAATATTTCTCAGTTTCTGAAAGCATAATTAGGTAATATTAATGTAATTGTTGTGCAAAAATGAAAGTAAATACTGTATGTTGTAATGAAATTGGTCTCTAATGGAAAATGATTGTATTCAAGATTGGAGGAACTAATACACCTAATATGCAGTGTAAAGTCAGTATAACAGATTTTCCTAAACATTTTTACGTAACCAAATTCAAAGCAAGAAACAAAAAATCACAGATCTTTGAATTAGATATTTACTGCCTCAGTAGCCACGATTGTGTGGATTTGGGGGGAGAGGGGAGGGTCAGAAGAGGGTTTAACCTGAGAAAATTATAAATAAACACCAACAACCCTTTTGAAGTGGGGGTTCCAAATGTCATCTCCTAGGAAAATGTGGATTTCAAGGTGCGAAATAGTGCTTTTTAGCAGTTTTCATAACGAACCATTGAATATTCTACTAGTAAAAATTATTTGAATTTTTAAAATTATTTTTGTGGCAAAGGGGGGTTGGGGGTCGGGTTAACCCTCCCCCTCCCAAGCTAATCCTCTGAGCTGAAGTCCTCATTAAACTACCAACTTTCACAAATACTAACAGAGTATCTTGTACTTACATCTTCGACTAAATACTTGAGCTTCTGCACATATGTTTGTGCTGTCTTGTACCTGTCCTTGAATGAATGTTTCGTTACTAAGGCCTTCAAGTTGCGAGCCATGTTCCCAATTTGTTCCTAAAACATAGAATTCAACTTATTTAATACATTTGTGTCATGGACGTAATTTGAATACTTACTCTTGATAATAATTATTTTTTTTTTTAATGCCAGTTTTTGGGAGTTTTTATGTAATAAAAAGCTTTTACAAAAGAAGTAAACTTTTATTAATTTTCTCCTGTACTTTTTAAAATTCTTGCAGTGGAAATTATTTAATAAGCAAAATTTTATGGAAACAGAAAAAGTCATTTGTCTATAATATTTCCGTTACAAATTCATTTACATTGCAAGATTCTTTCAAACAAGCTAGCAATACAAATATGCTGGAAACATATGAAAATTAAACTGTAGGTTTTCTGGCATGTTTCTCTGAAGACTTTTAAACTGTCAAAAATTAATTTCTACTTATTTTTAGCGCGTTACATAATTTTTAGTTTGGATATGATATAACACTCAAAAAAGTCATGACAATTTTTGCAAGTTGACACTTAATAACAAGTTTAAAATGTTAGAAATTTTGAATTGATGTAGTTATTCGTACAAAAATGAAAATGTAACATAACTGACATGTTACAAAGAAGCTAAAAATATATATTTTTTTTTCATTTAAATGAAGTCAGATAGATAGTTTTCTTAAAAAAATATGTATGGGGCTCTTGCTTTACAATTGTAAAACTTTTGAGACAAAAATGTTTTGTTAGAATAGCTATAAATAAATACTTTATCACAGCTTAGCCAAAAGCAGTGTTTATAACTTCAGAAAACATTTAAGCTGAAGTATAAAATTGCAATAAAATTAATTTTTGAAATTTGTATGAATTTATGTTTTAAATACCAGTTCTTTACTTATGTTACAAGATTAGAAATGTTAAATCAAATGATGTGGTATAATATGTGAGTTACTTTTTGGGTCATGAAACGATAAAAATCCTCAAAATCTTGGAATTTCTTTTTACCACTTGAACAGTCTTTTATCAGGTAAGCATTTGCTCAAAGCCATGTTCGAATCCTTTAGAAGACAGCAATTTATGTTGTTAAAAGGACCATGTAACCAAGTTCAAGGTACAAACATTTAGAAATTAATGGTTGAAATTTACTGAGTTGGAGAAGCACACTAAACTGCCAAACATCTCCATAAAGTACGGTAATCTGCTGTGAATTACTTATGTTTTATTTACTGTTTTAACACTTAAACTACTTACGTAAATATAAAATAAATTTTTGTATTGTAAACAAAAAATTTGTTTTTTTTTTTTTACTATGTAATTAACATTAATTTTTAAACTTCCAACTTTGCCACTCAGTTCGGTTAGGTGACATTCAAATTTTTTTACTAACGTTCTAGGCAACATTTTTCTAAATTAGCAGTTTCAGTCATGACTTATGATGCTTTGATGCAAGGGAAGAAGAACAGCAAAGATACACAAGCCAAGAGAAAGGAAACAAGGAACAGATAAATATGGAGGAACACACTTAATCTTTATAGTATATATTCACTGATCACATACAATTTTTCTTGGATTCTGTATGAAGCAGTTTCAACAAATTAATTAATTTAGTGACCAGTAAATATTCACTTATTACCGAGGTTTTACACTGATTTAATAGGTTCAATCTGCTGGATCAAGAATCAATGAAAAACCACTGGTAACCAGGGAATGTGAACTAGAGACAAGCTTGGTACTGACTACTTCTCTGAGGCACAGTTTCATGCGCTCCTTGTCGAGCTTGGTCTTGCCCATGCCGGCGGATGAGCCATTGCCCTTGGCGATAGAGGTATAGCGGGCGCAGCTAGCTGACAGCTCCTCCAGCACAGTACGTAACTTGCGTTCTCCCCCTGGATCCTCCAGCTCCAGCAGTGTGTGCACCTCTGACAGGCCTTCTTCCTGGGGACAAGCACGCCCTCACCAACTTGCCCTGCCTTCAGTGTAGTTGTATCCACTCACATGCCTTCTGTACCTGGCAGCTACAACTGTGCCCATCACCCTGCATCTCACTGGCCATTCACATTCATACCATTCACTATAGTATTAGTCCATTATAATGGTATCGGGAGAAATAATTTTTGCCTGCATTGTAGCTGTCCTGTGATATTATGAGCATCACCTGTCCTTCATTTATTCAGTCTCGGGGACATAAAATATCCTGGGGTATTACTAAATCTGCGGTATAACAAGTTGAGGTATAATTGGCTGCAGTACAATGGGCAAATGGATAACAAGACCGCTGTATAATGGACTTATACTCTTTATAATTCAGACGGGGCGACCTCTACTCTAAAATATTCTATTGAATGCTAGATTTTATAAGCTACCATAAACTGGAGTAACTGCAATAGCCGGGTTGACTTTATGACATTCAAAATGGTTTTATTGTGAATTGTCATTGAGTGAAAAAATTATAATTTCAACAGGGTTCAATGTGGAGTGAACTGAAACATTTCGTAGTTTAAAAATTCCAGTCTGGATCAAATTTAGACTGAAGGCTACATAGAGCAGCGGAAAGCAGATGTGAAATGTGTTTATGAAGTACAATTTTCAAACCAGATTGACGTGTGAGTATGACGTGAATGTGGACTGAACATCTTGTACAGACATCTCTGAGTAAGATTGTGAACTGCAGACCTACTGTAAAATGAACAAAGAAGTGAATGTAAGTATTTTTTTTTTGTTTAAGATAAATCATTAGCATATTTATTTATATTTATCTTGTAATTTACTGTACTCATATAAAATAATAAATCTTATTTTGTTAGCCCAGAACAATTCCGACTTAATACATTATCAAACTAACAATCCTTTATGATTACAGCTTTATCTACACTCCTTTCAATCTAGCAAGTGTTTAAGAGAAAGTTTTGATTTGAATTCTACATACAATCCACCTTGACGATTTTACTGTATCATCTTCTTTCCTACTTCAGTCTGGGATGTTTTATTATAACATTTCCATCAGATTCTTCAGCCCATAATTGTTTGTAAAGCATACAAGTATGTATATGTTACTACATGAGAGAAAGAGAGCATATGTTTGCTGCAGGTCACTCACCAACTTGTCGACGATCTTAGCGATGATGTTGGAGTTGTACATGCGACGGCGGTAGTCGGGCCACACAGAGCGCACATGCATGCACGGCTTGTCATCCCAGTAGGGCAGGTAGTAGTAGGTACGGTCGTTCGTCATTGGCTTGATGGGCGGTGTTGTGCTTTGCCACGACACTGACTCCGAACTCACCACTTCTGCTGCGCACACATGAAAAAATTAATATTTTGTGACACCTACAAAATATTTAGTTAATATTGACATTGTCAAATATTTTTTGTGTGCTCTACAAAAATATTTTGCTATCGGCACTAAAATATTATGGTGCACAAATACATAATTTTTTGTTTACTACAAAATAATTTGGCTGGGACCATTTACCTAAAAATTTTTCTTTTAGTGCATACACCTTCTTCAGTCAGTGAAACACTATATGTCATAATTATATCTCATTCATGGGTGTTGTTAGCAGGGGAGGGAAGGGAAAGTATGATTTGGAGGGAGGTGGGAGCACATCTCCCTCAATAATGTTTATTTTTTAAATATTTTTTTTTTTTTTTTTTAGTTTTTTTTGTTTCAAAATGTGATCTTCCACGTGATGTTCTTACTATGTGTTATAGACTACAATTTTGTTTTACTTTCATGCGATTCATTGTCATAAAATTATGAAGTAATTTAATAGTGTGCAAAATATTTGTTTTGTATAAAATTTTATGTCCCTCCTCCATATAAACACAGATGATCTCGTTTATAGTCACAATGAAGTTCACATGGAACTTGTTAAGTTACCTTTGCGTTCAGAAACAGGAACTCTGTATTTGCTTAATGTTTGTTACTATATTTCACTGTCAAGCAAATAAGAACATTTGTAGGTATAGTAATGAGTGTTTCATATAAGTGCAGCTGGTATCGTGGCAGCTAAGTTTCAGCGCCAAAAGTACTGTTGCTTGTAGACAAGTGCCTAACCAATCTACCTATGTTCTTAGACAATAAAATAACTAGAGTTTTACATTTTAACCAATCAACACATGTATTTTGGCTTTCAGCAAATGCACATGTTTTACTTTGCTTTTTCAAAGTATAAGATTTCTTAATAGCTTAGATGGGTTACTTTTATCAAAATAAAATGTGTGCATCCCATTAAGTAGTAGCCACTTCAGAGGTCAATTATATACATAAATCTACGCGATAAAAAATACTTTTTTATAATTGTAAAGGAAGAATTCCATAAGTTATATTCTAATAAAATTACTGTTGGACTATAGGATGTTTAATACATACATGTAACTAACATGGATGACATGTAAGCTCTGTATATGTTTGTCATATAGTAATTCTTGTTTTCAAAATAAACATAAAAAATTATATTCCGCTACTTACTGAGGTTATCGTCACTGTCTGAGTCACTTGTGTCTTTAGACACAGATTGATTATGTCCATCTATTGTATTTCCAGCGTTGCCAATGCTAATTTCTATGAACATTGGTTTGTCACCCAGTCTTTTGTCAATCATTGTCGCATCGAGGACTGTAGCAAACAGAAAAAATTCTTCATTCTTTCCATAGGAAGCCTGGAAAAATAATCAGAACAGAGATTAAGTATAAATTTATATCACTACACATTTTCATAAAAGTTAGTGCAGTAATAGCTAGACAATGTAGGTCCTAGGGCTAGAAGCGCATGGTGTCGGAAATGCCATCTGAACTAGATCATGAAAGCTTGGTGATTTTGAACTGTAATTTTACCTGTTTTGCTGGATTTTTTCAGGTTTTAAAATTTTTTTGGAAGTTTTTAAATTTTTCTGGATCTTTTTTTGAATGACAGCAAGTGTGTTACAATGTGTGTACTTTTTAAACTACATTAAAAACTGACATGCATCTGTCTAATGCTGAAATGCACATTATTCAGGTTTTAAACCCAGTAGTTATACTGTCATTGTCTACAGTTTTATCGTAAAGAGGCGTTGTTACCTTGAATACAGTAGGAACTAAGATATGAAATTTACCTAATTCTCTTTTATATTTTACACAGCCATATATATGTATTGTCTGATAGTGCCATCCTTGAAGAGTCTTTAAATAGATGTGTGAAATAATTTGTTGGGAAGCTATTATATGTAAAGTTGTGTTCTATTTTAGAGTTGTGGGGGCATACTTCAGACTATTCCTAACAGCATGGCAGTACTCTGTGGGTAGTGTTGCCACATCACCTCATTGATGGGATAGGTTGGCTCAACCTCAACCTCTGAGGGCGCGAGATCGACGCAGTCTGTAATCTCGGTGCGAATGGCGACCAACAGCCGCGCCCTGTACGAGACACCCTCTCCTAGACCAGTGTTGAGGTTCGAGTGCTCGTCGATGAGACTGTAGTCACGAGTTGAGCCATACAGGTGGATGAACGTTGGTCCAAACGTCGGCAGGAATCCTGCTAACCACACATACACACATAGCATCAGTACATTAGAAGTAGCATCAATGGGATTGGTGCATGTTTGTACTGTATTTTTAAAGTTGTGATACAGTGCTTAATTAATTTATCAAGACTTATTAAGTTGCCTAATATGTATTTTAAGTTTTTTGAAATATTTAGAAATTAAGTTCCCTAGAACAGATTTTTTGCTGTAATTACAAAAAGGAAAGTATTAAAATTAAGGTGGTTCTTTCTTACAGTAATTAAAGAGGTGTATAGTTGTAATGTTTTCGCTCAGGTATTATATTGAATCACATTCTAAGTAATTTTCTATTAGAGACTGTAAAATAACTATAAAAAATTTTTTAAGAAAAATTAAAATATCTTACAAACCATTGGCAAAACAGTAATACGAATAGCTCCAGTGATTAAGTAAAGCATTTAATTCATTCTCTCTTTCATTGATTATTATACGTGTTCTGAAGCAGGCATTCTGAAGGTGTGCACAATGTTCTGAAATGCTGATAAAGACCTTGTGAATTCAGTTGCAGCTATCAACCCTATAGAAGAAATAACTGCACAAATTAAAACTGCGGATAAATTCACCCATTAAAGCGTACACATGTCGTATACTTAGTTATTCCTTTTTAAGAAAATATTATACAGTATGATTAAAAGAACTATTCTGAGTAAAAAATACCATTCAAAACTTGCCTTCAGTTATGTGCAGGAAATAAAGGATTATATATAGTAAAAAACAATTAACCACCTATGTATGTAGCATGTATCTGTTCCAACTACGATACAGAGAAATTGTAACCCACTTGCTAATTATTTTTTTATGAGCATTTAAACCATCAAATATAAATTTATAAATTTCTTGCTACATAACCTGTGCCAGGTTTTCATTGGGGAAATATGAAAATTGTTTTCTAATAAAAGATTTAACGTGAATATTATTCGTTAGTAATGTCATAGTTATTTAATCTTTATAGTAAGCTTGTCCTATTTAATTAACAGGATTTCAGAAACAATATCTGGTTCCACACCAAAACAACTTAATTGTTTTGTGTTCACAATTCTAATTGTACATCAGAAGATATATAGGGAGAGACAAAGGCAGCTAGGCATATTCAGATTAGAGAAACACAAGTACTCACATGGTACCGTGGGGTTTGACAGTGACACACAACAGGACGACGACACACATTTTGTACGAAAGCACATTTCGTGACGTTTCGCCACAATGGGCGAAGAACTGTTTTAGTTTTTCAACTCTTTTCAACTACTTTTGTTTAAAAAGTGATCCATGTGCAGTTTGCTTGTGTCCAAAAAGTGAACCAAGCTAACTACTTGCATGCATTTTATCACAACATTGTTGAGTATTCTGGTCATTTTACTGAGAAAACCTGGCTATACAGTATTTTTCATGAATTTTCCTATAGGATATGATGGGTGAATTGCAACACAGTGGAGTTGCTGTAACAGTTCGTACAGGCTGTTCGTACAGGCTGTTCATACAGGCTGTTTGTAATTCTGACGCGAGAGCAGGAGGGACTACCTGCATTGGCTCACCCTTCTCTCCGTCATTGGAGATGGTCTTGAGGTCGATAAAGTGCGTGCCTATGACAGTGTCATTTACAGGGTCGTTGTCACGCAGCTGGATCTTGATCCTCTGGCACAGTGGTGGAAACATCTCCGTGAAGATCAGCTGCTCGTTCCATACTGGTGCGTAGCTGTGTTTCTTCACACTGGTCTTGCCCTGCACAACACATTGCACATGTATTGAAGCCAGTTTTATACTGGGTGCATTATAGTGTTCTTATTTGTTTTTTCGACCAAAAAAGACTACCAGATTTACATATTTTGCTATTAATTTAATTTCTTTGAAATATTTTTGCAGTATGAGTAAGATAATTAGGCAAAATATTGCAAATGTATTCTTTTGCAATACATACTATATTAACTAAAAAACTATTTAAACAAGTCAATATTGGCTGTTGTCCACATAAACATAATTAAAAATAATAAATGATGTATTTAATAAGAAATGACACATAAAACACTAAACAAATAAATAAAAAAAGATAGGAAAAAAATGCGGACATCACAATTAAGACAGCTCAGCTGGGAAGACGAGGAAGTTAAAGGTATAAGATTAGACATACCACCCAGAAGAACACAGTGATTTTTGTTTGACAAAATTGTCATTACTATGTTTCAGGAGCTGATTTCTGCTCGCATTGTCAGCAGACTAAAAGTTATTTAAAAATATATATTTGTGTATGTGTTTATATATATATAAACAAATATATATATATGTATATATATATATATATATATATATATATATATATATATATATATATATATATATATATAATGTAACATGTATATTTATTATAATGTATATAATATATAATGTAAACTTCCAATTATGTAATTATGTCAATGTCAGGCAATGCACTAATAATTGGGAAACACCGATAATCCAAAAATAGCCCATTTGCCAATATATAAAAAAATTTAGAATTTATTTATAATTCAATCAAACCCTGTAACTGCAAATGGTTTTGGCTTAAAATAATATATTTACTCATTTATTGCGCACCCATTTCCCATAATAATTTTTTTTTCACGAAAACTTTTGTATTTGATAATATTGATTACAGAATGCCACATAGTTCAAAAACTGGTTAATCAGTGCACGGGTAATTGGGAGGTTACTATATGTGTATGAGTGTGTATGTGTATGTGTGGGGTGGGAGGGGGCTGTTATATAGACTGTGCCTAAATATCTTGTAATTTTTATTTATTTTTTTTTAATCTGTCATGATATTTGACGGGATTTTTCACGTGTATTTTTGTAGTTGCATTTTTTCATTACGTAAAAATAAAATTAGACTCCTTTTCCTTGATTGTTTTCTTGCCTTAATCTTGGTTTTCTAGGATGACGTAGTAGGCCTACTGCAGTGGTGAATGTCCACAATATTTCACTACTTGTAATCGGTTTAGTATGTAGTTAATAATTAATATATAACAACTTTGCTACACATAAAATATAAGTTTTACTCCAATTGCAACGTACTGGATTACTTATCACTGAATAACTAAATTACCAGCTCAGATAACAAATCTTTCAAATGTAAAATTTCTTTAAATGCTGTATTAATGTATGGGGAATTTTTCGAGCCTGAGGAATTAGCATTTTGTTGCTGCACTGACCTGTACTGATGTTAACATCAGGAGTTACTCAGACTGAGAGAATATTATCTATGTTCTTTAAGTTGGACACCTTGTTTATGTAAATGAACGTACTTTTGTCACTGTTAGCAAATATATTAAAGAATAAGTGGTTTTCTTCCAATAATTACCTATAATTTAGTGCTTTTAAAAAACTTATAACTAACCAAAATAAAAAAAACACTGTTGCCAGCAGTTTAGTAATATATAGAAGTCCTCGGTTACATTCCAGAGTGGTAATACTTGAAACTTTTTTGCATAGTTGGTGGACCAATGTACTACCAAAAGGGTAACAGGCAAATTTTCTGTTCACAGTAACAAGCAGATGAACTGGTAGAAAATAATGCATGAAGGACCGAGCAAAGAGGTGCACAGGTTTACACAATAGACTCACGTTCACATTCAGAAGTATGTATGTTTGATTCCTGCTCTGGCTATTTTGGTTTTCGGATTTTGGTGGATTCCTGAAATTACTTGATACAAAAGAAGAGAGTTCACATGAAAAAATAATTAATGCAAAACTAAAAGTTTAAAAGTCATATGTAGTTATAATTTGTACATTATTAACAAGATGTAACAGTTTTTTTTATTTATTTAAGAAATAAAAGTACCTATCATAAATTAGAGGCCGTCTGTGAAGCGAGGCCCAGGCCAGGTGATTCTGTTATGAGAGCGTATAATATATACTGAAAAGTAATAAGAATATAGTCTACCAAAGTTGAATTAATTCTGATTGTCATAATACCTGTAGTTCTTGAAATTTAAAGCCGTACAAAACAAAATGGCGTTAAGTTAATTTCGGGTTGGCTCAATTCCAATTTACTCTATTTTATATAAGTTTATTAAATATTACATGTCTGAAGGCAGATAACTGTTTACATTATTGAATGCATGTCACAATGGAAGACAAAGCTAACAGTAAATATGGTGCACTTTACATCTCACACTCATTTAAGAACTAAATAGTTTGACTAACATTGTGTTGAACATGTACGTCACATAAAATAAAAGTGCCTTCTGAACTATTAAAGTTTACTGTATGTAGCTGTATGAAACATATATACCAACTTTTTGTACAAGGAAAGGTGTTTGAAAATCTGGAGTTCAATCAACATCTGAGTAGCTTAATTCTGGCATTGATTTATTGCTAAAAACTGCATAGTTAAGTATCAAAAGTTGAGTCAATACTGCTACAGTTTTTGTGCCTGAAAATAAGTTTTTAAAAATCTGGTTTTCAGTTAATTATGGTTGACTTATTATGTTGCTATTCCATGGGGCAACTTAAAAATTCTAAGTTGAGTCAATACCTAGTGCACTCTTCAGATGTAGATAACTTGCAATCAGGAGTTGACTCAGTTCCTAGTTGACGTAATTCTGCATTCACCTGAATATAAAATCCATTGAGGTTGTGTCCAATTTTTTCTTCTGAAATTTAGTGTTTGTCATGGTTTTGTGACTTCACATAAAAGGAAATGTGCTAAAGTCTCTATAAACCAATATATGAATAATTCTTTTGTACTTTTTAAAAACCATTGTGAACATTGTGCAGATCAAAATTTGATAGCTTAGTGCTAATGTTGTACACTGGCTCAAGTGTTTCTTGAAGTCCTAGCAACTTCATTATTATATTAAAAATTTCCCTGAGATCGGACAATTAGTTAATCTTCAATCAGTGTTAATTATTTGGCCACTTTTACTTTGACTTTTATTACAAAATTTAAAATATATGTAACTGCAAACAAACTCCTTAATAAATTTCAGGGAAACTTCTGTACTGTGTAGTAGTGTATTAAAACACTCATTATTAGATTAAGATGAACGTGTTAACGCAGTTTTGAAATTTGTTTCGTAAAATATGAAAAAAATTATTTTTCTAAGTACCCATTAATTTTTTACAAATAAAGTTGCTGATCTTTTTCAATTAGGCCTACTTCACAGTTAGAGCTTGACAAAATCACACAAAAACATAAGATATTCTAAAAATCTAGAAAATAGTTTTTGATCACGTGCATCCTGGTTGTTAAATGCAAAAAATGCTGACCATAAGACCGGCGAAGGAAACTTGGACGTAGGGGTCGACAAGGTCCTTATGCTCGCCAGTGAAGGCCTTCTTCACGTTCGCCACGATGGATAAGTTCATCTTGGGCAGGCCATCTGCGCGGTACACCCTCACAATAAAGCGTGCTCTCTGCCTCTCCACTGGCACACCATCTGGTAGCAGCAGGTTGCTGCCAATATGCATCAAACAAATACTCTTCCATACCCCATCTCAAGGCAACGTAACTAACATAGCATAATAGTATAGTAAAATATAACACAACATATAATTTGAATCAGGTTTTATAACTAAATGAAAACTAAACTAGTGTTTTCATTTTAATTTTGTAATTTTTTTTTTATTATACTATTTTAATTGTATGTAGTTTCATATAAATTTTTTCTGCAATTTATCTACTTCTACATGATTTCCTCCCAGAAGCTGTCTTAGGTTTTTGTTTGTTTTACATTAAAGAATCAGTTTTAGTATTAGTAACTTAACTTCCAAATATTCCTTCTGTCTGTACAGGAAGATGCTAAATGCAGTGCAAGATTCTGTAATATATTTTAAAAATAAATTCCTTTCCATAAATTATTTTAAAGATTATCAGGCCAAATGATTAATGAAACTGTTGAATTTAAACTACCACCAAAGCCAGAAATATTTCACGACTTTACAGTGTATACAGTACTTTTACTAAACATATTTGAGACTTACAGCTGGTAGTCTAATATGTATTGACATTAAAACCCCATTAAAAGAAGTAAAAGTTAAAATTAAAATGTACCAAAGTATATAATATTTATTAATTGCAGAATAAGTGTATACTTACGCTTCAATATCATCTTCATCCTTCTCACTTTTGGGGGGAACTTTTATTGTATCACCTTTGCCAATGACGCTAATATCACATTTGAGATAGCCTTTCGGTCCACCAGCAATATCATCGGGGTCAGTGAGCAGTGCCCACTTGTGATAAAATTGGTGATCTGAACAGAAATAACGATCAATTTTAGTGACTTAGCATAGTCATACTTCAGCATATGACTATAATAGCGGCACAGTGTGATTGTTCATCAGAAAATAATTTCTTGAGAGAGAGAGAGAGACAGTTTATTAAGAATTTTTAAGCATTCAGCCAAAGTTTATATTAATGTGGCTTTCAATCATGTTTTCAAACATATTTTTTTAAAATATGAGATCCAGCTTAAACTATATCACAGACCAAAAAATAGAGAATCTGATAAATTATTTTGTACAATGCTTCATATCATCTATCACATTAATTGGAAAGTAAATAATATTTAAAAAATTTTAAAAATCCTGATTATAATTTAAAGTCATAATGAGTAAACACTTGTCATATATGATTTTACAACCATATTTTGACTTCATTCAAGACTAATATTTGATATAATAATACAGAGATATACAGTAATTTCCAACATTGTTCTTAACAGCATTGACTTCATGACAGCATTGCTTTACGATCTACTGAATGTGATGAGTCTTACGAGAAAAGAACTTGGTGATTGTAAAAGTTCATTGTCATTTGAATACCCGCTGAATTAGATATAAAAATCAAGGAAAGGATTAAATACTATGTGAAGTGGTATTATGGACTATTTTGAAGAAAATACATCAACAAATGCTATTTTCACATATTTTATTCTTAGTCCTGCTTGCTTAGTTCACAGGGACTGGATAAATGTGATGTAATTGTATATGAGGTAAAGCTATGTGATACTTATGGAGTTTGTCATGTTGGCGGTAACATTTTTGTAGATGGAATAATACGATAAAACCCATGTAACTCTGCATTCATTAACTCTTTACTGGCTCATTCCTGTTGGTTTCATGACTGTGCAAGTAGAGCATATGTTTACTAATATATTTCTGTCCGAATGATCCATAGTATCACCTCTTTATGTATGTTTGTTTTCCCCTGAAATGCCTGGTATATGCTCTATAACCATGAAAATGGTATTACATTTAATATAAATTAAATGCCAGTGCACGTAGCTAATTAATTTTTCTGGGGTAAAAGTCGAAACACCAAGGCAAGAGGTAGTTGAACCCAGTCTATTCAGTAATCATTCTACCATTATTGGTCCGTTTGTACTTTGAACTGAGTGTTCAGCCAAGAAAATTTTTAATAAGAGAATATGACAAATTTCCTCCCTTATCTCCATCTACAGTAGTCTGTAATCCTGTTTGTTGAAACAATATTTAACATTGGGTTAGATACAACAGAAAATTTACCATGCATATGGTTACCATGACATAATTTAAACATACATTACTGGTGTTATTTAAAATACATCTAATTACATAGGCAAAAATGATAAAAGGGAGCATAAACAAAATTATTAAATAATTTATAGTACAAACGTAAAAGTATTAGTGGTGGATTATTTTAAAAACAGAATAGTTTATTTACTACAGCTATTTATTCCAGCCGAATGTTTTGTAATAATACATCAATTTTAATCTGTTTAAGCATCAACAAAACAGCTCTCCTCTACTTTAAAAACATTACATTTTTTTGAGAAAAATTTTTTGCTTCAAAATAACAGAGAGACACTATGCATAAAATTTTAATACTTTTGTAATTTAAATACAGAAACCACACAAAAATATTCATACAAACTTCTGAGATATAATATCAGAAGTTTTCACTAAATGTCTACAGTTATAACATCAATTCATAACATGTACTGTACTTATATTACTGGAGAATCTCAGGCAAATAAGAAATTATACATGTGCCAGTGCCAAAATATGTGCAGAAAGTACTACTGTACTGTTCTAATGCTGTGATAAGATGTGAAGCGTGCTCATTAAAATTCCATGCTAGTAAAATTAAATACGTACCTACATTTTAAATGATATACTGTATCTTTGTTATCTGAATATGATATCTTGGATTTAATCAAACCGGTTATACCCGTCCAGAAATATATACAATTTAAAAGTAATTTTTAAAATATTACGTTTGTAGTATCAAACATTTAGGTTTTCCAAACCGGAAGTATTGTACTTAAATTTGTATTTATAGTGTTGAACAATTTTATAAATGAACTACGTAGTACTAGATTTATTTTCACTACATGTGTAAGTACTATATCGTAATTTAAATTGTGGACCCAAGATGTGTGCCGCCAAATATTTCAAATGTGAATCTCGAAGTTGTACAGTCTAATTATGTGTGGATATTGTTTACAGTTATTATAATTAAATTTTAATATAGTAATGTAAACAATAAATATTAAACATGAAAAATAGCCGCAATCTTTTAATATGACTACTATGTTACGTGGGATGTCACTGTATTCAACGTCTTGTGTTAATCTGAATACTTTTTTGTGATGGCTTGCTGGAATCATGCATGCCAACCACTGTCATACTTGATGCCTCCTTTAGTAAATTTGCTAATGTCTAAATATTTGATCAATGTAGCAGACTCATTTAATAATACAATGTGCAAATTTAGCTCATAATTTCTAAGTTGTCTTACATTCCATCCTTTCCTCTCTTTTGCCTCAAATAAAACATTACAACTAATAAGAAACACTTGATGACTGATGCTGAAGCTTTCATTAACTACAGTTTGCTGAGCTTCAGTCATCTTTGTAATCACCTTTACTTTACATTCACTGGAATTTTAAGCTGCCTGAATTTTACACTGCTGAAAGAATGCCAAAGAAATTTGTTGGCTGACGTCTTAACTAGCGAGATGTACTACACTCCAATATTCTACCCTGTGGCTTCACGTTGCACAGTTATTTTACTCTGCGCTCCAGCTCTGAGTCCATGGCGGGTATGTGTTTTTAGCCCGTGAATGTATAAATAACACAATGAGGCCCAATAGCACGTGACACACATGCTAGCCGTAGTAACATCATAAGTTAGGACGTGTTTGATACTGTGTTACTGTAAAGTACATGAAGTTTACGAAGAAAAATACATACACGCCAGGGACTCAGAGCTGGTGCGGGGACAGTATTTCCTCATGCGCTGCCAACTGATGTTCAACACTTAACTCAAGCTGAAATATCATGAGTCAGTTCCAGTCAGTTTCCCAGGTTTTCGTTCACTGCTCCTATTAATACATACTTTTGCACTGTTGGGACACAGTTACGCTGAATTGACGCAACCCTTGAAATAATGTTTTTGTATAACTGTACTTTAACATATGAAAGAGGGAAAAAAAAAAAAACATAGCATCATGATATTTGAAGATAAATGGAGACCACAAAGAACTATCTATGAAAGGTTTACCATATACACACAAAAATTTTCAAACTTAATTATGCCCATTTCAGTTGACTTTGTGTTGTTTAATACTGCACAACTATGCCCCATTGATGTTGTGAGTCTCCAATGAGGAAAAAAAAACCTCCATCTGACTGTTAAGTTAGGCGCAAAGTGATGTTTATAATTAAGGAGTGCCACGTATGTTTGCGAGTTGAAAATTTTACATGCTTTTGTTTGTGCATTTAAAACATTTCTTGCTTTATTATTTTTTATGTGTAAGTTATATATTTTAATATTATTTGCAGTTGGTAAGTTTAAGGCTTAGGTACCTGTACCCATGTTATGCCAATCACAGCAATACACACAAACAACTGGATGACCATTCTTTAAAAACAGTAATACTCTTATTTATACAAATAATCAGTTTTAAATTCGTATTTTTTTTTCAGACAGTGAGGTATTAGAAAATTTGACGTATATTGGTTTATAGTTATGTGATTATTTGTTAATGCAGTGATATTAGATATGCAGTAGATATACTGAAATCTCAATGTTATTTAACTTGATAACACTCTTTACGTAAAAATCACACTACTTAACTCCTTCGCTGCGACATTCGACTACAGTCGAATATACAAAATATTTCTAAACTGCGATATGCGACTTTAGTCGAACAGCGAATTAAGTGACTCTGTAAACCATAGATAAATTGTTTTCTCGCTTAAAAATAACCAAAAGTTAACCATTAAAAAAAAAAAATTTTTTTTCTATAATTATTTTACACTGTCTTGGCACAATTAAATTTTCTTTATTCCGCAGCGAAACAGTTAATGAAATGTTAATTTTCTGAGTTCTTGTTTCATACTGATTACGGCATGTAGTAAGCACGTAAGTCTACAGCTGCGCTGATGACTAGATAAACACTGAAGTATATGGCCTATGTACACAATGTGACTACAACGCACTGCACACTACACAAGTGACTGTACACTGTACATATTTAGACTGTACCTGGCTGGGACCACACCGTTGCCACATCTAACTTAAAGCTGCCCAGCATTTTGTTAGACCTGAGAATGTTTCTTGATTGCAGTACCTGTTGATGGGTCCAAAAGAAACAAGAAAAAAAATTTGCATACATGATCAGAGCAGAAATAACAAGCAGAATTTGTGATGAGGACTAGAATAAATAAGAATTGAAAAGAGAATAAAATTGTTGTGTTGAGTGCATGGTTCCTGAGGCAAACAGTTATATAACTGAAACACATCCTGAAACTGAGAAGTGAACCTATCACACACATCAATACATATTTATATGTGCATATTATGATATGTTTGTTCATGATTTTGATACATATAAGTTAATTTTAAATACAATAATGTTTTTCCTACTGCTGGAAGTTATGTAATTTTATGTTAGATTTAAGCAGATTAAATGCAATAAACTTGAGAACAAAGAGGGACAGAAACTGTCTGACCAAGAAATCAAAATACTACTGAAAAAATTATTAATGTATTATTGCTAATGCATTAATTTAAGACAAATGTTTGCATTGTGGAATTGATACTTCAAAGTATTTGTGTTTAATTTATGTTCATTTAATTACAGCTAGCAAGAAGTGTTCAGTGCTGTGAAATACAATGATATAAGGTTTTTAGGAATACCGGCCTAAGTGTACGTAGTTACTTAGTACCCGGATATAAAATAAAAAAACTTACAATATAATTGTATTTCATAGCACTGAAAACTTCTTGCTAGCCGTTAAGAAGTATTAATTCCACAATGCAAATATCATAGTAATAGAATTTATCTTAAATTAATGCATGAACAATAGTACATTATTTTTGTGTATTATTTAAATTATGTTAGGAACGGCATTTAGATAACATTTTGGAATGTGTGCTTGGGTGCTAGTAAAACAATGAAACTATCATTAATAATTTAAAAATAAATCCTGTGCACTTACTACAGGTTTGAACTTAAATCTGATTCTAAAAAAAAAAAAATACCTAACAATTACACGAACATGTATCTCACGTATAAGATCTAGTTATTTTTTTCTGGTAAAATTAATTCATTCTAAAGTACTATGCTTACCTTTGTTTAAAAAAAAATCTAAATTGTATTTAAAAAATAAATACTTTAAAAGTATTTATATTTAATTTATTTTCAATTAAAATTTTAAATTTTGCACACAGCAGCGTAGTGTTTTACAAAACTTCCAACTTAACTTTAAATATCCACAATTTTTTTTGTGTAGTGAAAGGATTACGACTCAGTTCCATAGTGTTACTACAAAATGCTATTTCATATTGAAAGTAGTACCAGGAGCATCATACACCGTCTTCATATCAATCTTGAATGACCCCACAACTGTCCCAGAGCACAATAACTTTCTAGAATGCAACACCTAAAAAACAATGACAGTTAAATTTACTTATACTGTAACAATAAAGTCTGCAAGTTAACACTTACAAGAGCAGTGAAATGTGCAGTATACAAAACACCCAAACAAATAGATTTTGAAGCAATATAAATATTAGTCTTAAGTATAAAAACAGCCAGGCCATATGATTCATAAATAAAATTTTATAATTTTTTTGTAATCCTTTAAAAAATTTAAAGAAAAATAATATTTGGATTACTAGTTTAAACATACAAGCTTTGAGACAGAAGCAGGCAAACACAGTAATTTGATAAAATCAATATAGAAGGAGAGAGAGAGAACTATATATATACTTATGTATGTGTGTGTGTGTGTGTGGAATTTTTCAGTTCTAAAAAATGATCCTGAGCACCCTAAATAATCAATTCCTTAAACCACTATGAATTGTATGCTGCTACAGAGATTTCAACTCAGTTGTGTGTGCACTTGAATGTGTTTATCTATGGAAAAATATTATCCTTTCAGTTAATATTTCAGTACTACAGTATATACACTGAGTTTTGAAATTTCAGTGCACGTTTCCCACTGAAAATTACAAGAACATTTTGTAAAGTTTAAAACTCACAGCGGATAAAATAGAGAAATGTCAATTATTATTAATGCCTGTAAAAAAAAAATAAAAAAAAAAAAAAAATATATATATATATATATATATATATATATATATATATATATATTTGTGAATCCAACAGTCAAACCATTCAAGGGTTAAACAGAAAACCTTACTGTCAGATGGGCCTGGATTTAGGGGAAGGCAGGGGGGAGGGAGGAAGTTTAATAGTGTTTTAATTAATTAAGAAATTTTGAAACTAAGAAAAAAAAAGGAGTGTACAAGAAATATGGATGTTGCAAAGAGTAGGGTACACAAGAAGTTATGTCTAGGATTGGCAACAGTGAAACTTGCAAAGATGCACAAATACATATCACACATGTGTTTCTGGCTAATGATTGTTTTCGTTATGTAAGGTTTGTCGTGGAATTCAATACCAAATGAGTCTGTGTTCTTTTTGAGATGATCTCTACTTCGTTAGCAAACAGGCAACCACTGATAACTGAAGGTTGTGCTAGTTGTAGCTCTCTCAGGGAATACTGTAATAACGCACATCTTGTGCAGGTTCTTCATAGTGCAGCGAGAAGGTAGAAGTGAAGAAAGGGTAAAGGGGCTAGTTTCAAAATAGTATTGGTTCAGGCAGTATGTTGCTATTAAGGTGGCCGCCTACCTAACACTCCAAATGTGCTACATTGTGTGCGTAAACAGGGTTTTTCTATGTAACAATTCCCTGTGTGCCTATTGTGCCAACATATTAAAAGGAAACACGCTTCAGACAAGGTCAGAACCTCATTGTTAAGACACTACAATTAATAAATCATGGTTTCTAAACCCTCCAACATGGCTAAAAACTGCCTTTTTAAAACTGCTGTACTTTAAAATATACTAACGTGATTATGTGAAGCTCAGATTGCGATATGCACCGATCTTAGTTGCTGACTTTCCACCAATAAAGTTATGTGGTCACCGCTCTATGTTACGTTGTAAAAACGGTTAGGTGGGAACCTTGCACAATATTTCAGAACTTGGCTCGTTGAGGTGATGCAGCAGTTTATTCACATTTCAAGGTCACCCTTATGTCTCAGTCATTTCTAAACATCATATGTGCAGGTAGTGTGCGCCCTTAAGGTGGCCACCTACCCAGGTCGCAGAGTGGTGTGCAGAGCTTCGGCAATTACAAAATTATTCGAAAATTGCTTTGCGTGCATATGTTATGTCTGCATAGGCATAGCATTCGGAGAATGATACACCTGTGTATTCCAATTTTAGGCCCTCCATGCATCTCTAAAGTTAATTTCTACTCTGCCGAAAATGGCAAAAACTGGGGTTTTTTGTTGGCTATTAAATCTTAATGGCCTATTGTAGGTACTTTTGTAAGAGTATAAATACTTTGTGTGTGTGTAAAAATATGTCAGTCCCAAATCTTTATTTTGACTTGTGTAGTAGTCGCAGCCAAGATGGCGCTTTCTGTGCATCTATCTGTGTAGTTCCATTAGTAAATTGGTATAAAATGTGACTCTGGACATTTTATCATTATGTGTCCTTATCCGCGCCAACTTTTTTGTGGTTATTATCAGGTATGAAAATCTTGGCGCAGATTCTTTAATAAGGTATATGCGTGTACAATACACCTTTATCTGTAATGTGTCACAGAATGAATTTCGTGACTTCTACCTTAGAGGCTAGGGTGAGGAATGTTTTTTTGTCGTTTTTATCGTTAATGCACTTCTATGCCAATTACATTTTTCCCAGGTGACCACTTTAAGTATGAAGTGCATTTTTACATGTTTTGCAGTTAGAATAGAATGGTCTGTCATGAATTAAGGATGCTGTCTGTCGGGCTATGAGCAGTGCATTGAGCTTTGTACATTTGTCGTTCAATGGTCCCTCAAAATGTTGTGAATAGTAATCTACGCACAGAAAAAAAAATAATTTTTATTGTTTATGGAATGTAAGTTCCCATTTTTCATTTTCTCTATTATTAATTTATTGAAGGCGTAACAAGTTTAAAAAGGCACATTAATCATTGTCTTGAATCTCATGGTTTTGAAAATACCAGTGCAGTGTAGGGCAGGTGAAGCAATACAGTTTTAAAGATCACCGTTGAAAGACATATCCTACGTGCATCATCCCTACCACTTCAACACCTCAAGACCTTCAGCTAAATCGCATTCAAGAACGGAAATTCCATGTTGTCCATATCCTAGTTGGCAGGTAATAAACCAAGTTTTGCAATTCTTGTCATAACCTACCATACAAAGTTGTCTAAAAGACCAAACGAAGGGACAAAACCGTAGCGCAAGAACTGACTTGGTGCCTTGGCTACCGTCAGAATAACTTATCTACACATGCTAATGAAGGGTGGAGAAATAGACTTACGCACAATTAAAATTCCTCGACGGACAGGAAACGCGAAGTATGCAGTAGCCAGGTTGGAGCATTGACAGGAATCAGAGGAAGGCAAAGGTAATTAATGAAAAGGAAAGTAGTAAGAAAATAGAGTGTGGGGCATTTTTTTTACAAAGGTGTGGCAAGTGCATTCAAAGTATTAGTTTGGAGGTATATTGGTTAATAAATAATTTGAGTTGAACGTTTGAAAAATTCTGGTTATCCACCTATTTGTTTGAATTTTCTTCACCAAAGAACATTATAGCAAAATTTTTAGCGAGCCAAAGTTATCTGCTAGATCCAAAGTAACTTAAGTTTACAGTAGCACAGATGACAGATCAGGTGGCATGAAAGTTGCACAATAGTGCACCCGCCTTTCATTCTGTACCACGAGTCAGCTCTCAAGTAGTTTGCCCAAACATGTGTTCGGCATGCACTGACAGTAGATGGCACCTATAAGATCTGCAACCAGCATTGCAACCTCTTACCGATGGTTGCCTACCTGCAATTACTGGGCAACGTGATTTAAGTGATCTCTGACTGCGAATGTCTGGATTTAATAAAGAAATATTCTTACTGGCATCTCGTATATCACTCCTATGGTTTCGTTATTAAATAGAGAATTTAAAAACTGGCGTACAAAGCCAGTTTTTTCTGTAATGTCGTTTTATAATTTTATTTTATCGAATTAACCATACATACATTTTCTGAATCATTTTTTGCAATGTTATTTTCCAAAATAAATTTTTTAAAGTCACCTTTTGAGATTAATCTACTCGAATGTATGATAAATTTGTATTGTTGCAGGTTTTAACCACCTCTGATGAACACTTATTGCATACAATTTCACATATTGATATGAGTTTTAATTAATTTAGAGTACAATTTCACTTTAATTAACGGCGTAATTTTAAAAAAGTAATTAATTTTTGTGATTTGTAACAGAAAACCACGTGAGAAATTATTGCATCTTCGGTAGCTGTTTTCAAACAGAGGCTTGAAAAAGTTTCATAGTTGTTTATTTTGACAACACTAAAGATAAAAAAATTCACACATAAGTACATTTAATTGAATTATTGAGGGGTTTAATGTTAGAGAGCAATATAAAGTAAGAAGTCTAAGTGATACTTACCGATAGCGTAATTATTTTATCGAACAGCATTACTGGCGGCATGTGGAAATCAAAGACGAAGTACTGAAAGCAAAAGAAATTACGATATGTCAAATACTGTAGATAAATATTTTTCTCATTAAACAAGTGCATGAAACATTAAAACCGAAAGTAGGTCAATACAGCGCGTATAAACACTTGTTGCATATTTTACTTGCTCGTTGTAGCTAAAGTGTACTATCGACCACTAACAATTGACCATTTCAAATCTTGGATAGGCCATGTGTTGGAATGTATATATTTTCTGCATTAAGTGAAATTCCTTTCTCTATTAGTATCTGATTTAAAAGCAGAAAAACATTAAGGCAATAATAAAAATAAATTTTACCACACCACACTTCACAATCAAATTACCAAAACTTTATAGGGATTTTTAAAAATGTATTTATGGTACAAGATTATAAATGTACTAGTATTATGCATCTGTACCACTCATTCAACTTTCGCCACTGGACTGAGAAAAAAATGGTGTTATTCAATTACTTATACGTGAGAGATAACTGTACTTAACTTCTCTTTAGAGGTGGAAAGTTATTTATTTACAGTAACTGAAGAGATCATTCATAAACCAGGGAAAGCCAAAATGAGGATGGCCGGAGTTGGGAATCGAACCCGGATACTCTTAGTGCGATAAGTCCAGTGTGTTAAAGTTGCCCTTTTACCACGGGAAGCATGTAATAAGAGAGTTAAAACTCAAAAAATAAATGACGAGAACCATATATTCTCAGAAGACGTCCGAAGTTGGCAAGGAAATAAACCCCTCCAAAGACCACAACATCAGAACACGAAATTGAATAAAATTTTGGTTTTTGCTCATTGGTATAGTATAATTTTTGTTATCACATGAGACATGCACATTTCTAGTTATAATTTTGTGTTAGGCTAGAATCCACTGGCATGTACTAACCTAAACACACACTGTCATGATATTGGCTCCAGAACTTCGTAAATGTGTGTGCCCGCATTACAGGATAAAGACTGTTTTACAATTGACCTTCTATCATTGGTTGAAAATATCCCTTCAGATACGCCACACAAACTGCCGGCCAACAGTAAGAGTCATTATGAACACACAGTAACTTGCAGTCCAGTTTGCTGTCAGAAAATAACGCAACATTTGAAGGTCTCTAGCGTGTTATATTTGGTGATTCTAAATAAAAGAAACTATTTGTTATCTTCACTCGTCATTATAGATACATAATTTCAGGGCTTTATTATGTCATAAAATAATTAATTTTTATTCATACATTGTCACTCTGGATGTCCCTATCTTTGGAAATTTTCGGTAGGGGTTAGTTTGTCCTATTCGAGTTACGCGGCGACCGAGCAGTCAGACCACTCGCCTCCCACCAAGGCGGTCCGGGTTTGATTCCTGGTGGTGCCGGGCTCCGGTTTTTTTGTATGTGGGAAACGTGTTGGACGTTGCCGGCAGGTTTTTCTCGGGTTACTACCGTTTCCCACGCCCTTCCATTCCGTACGGTCTCATTTAAGGCCATCCTCTTTATTTTCTACTGTTATTGCGATAATTATTATTATTTTAATATAAAACGAGAGTATATATTAAAATCTGTCTGGCAGTTTTGTTTAAAATGGTTTTTGCCGTAACAGCTAATGAAATTTCACAGTTTCGACTAAAAAGTCAATCAACTGGAATTTCGTTAGTTACATAATTAGCTCAAAGCATAGTATTTACTACCTTGAACAAAATCAGCCAACACGGTGAAGACGATTTTAAACAGAACTGCTGGACAGATTTTTGATATCTGCTCTCGTTTAGGCGTAAAAAATTAGTATAGTTAAAAAAGTATAAACTAAGGAGCACAGCTTTAATGCCATACTTTATTCCTCTCGTCCTGCAAGTTGGGGGGTTGGTATTGGGCTGGCATCCCATTTCGTGAATAGAAGCATGGTGTAAACAGGTGCAAGTGCATCCTTATAGCAGTGGCGGATCCAGCGATGAGTTTAGAGGGAGGGGTGCCTTAGAATGTATGTATATTATACCCGAAGTCAAAGCGAAGGATCCGCACTGAAAAAAAAAAAAAAAACTTATTAGTCACTGCAAAATATTTTGTTAAAATGGACCTTACCAAATTTTTTTGTAGTGACCACAAAAAACTTAGCTGTCCCCAATAAAGTTTTACAGTGACCACAAAAAAATTTTGTAACCACTACAAAAAAATTTGGTAAGGTCCATTTTAACAAAATATTTTGCAGTGACTAATAAGTATTTTTTTTTTAGTGCGGGGGCCCTTCCCCGGAAAATTTTGGATTTTTAAGGTGGCAACTGGTGGTATTTAAAGAACTTTTGAAACAAATATTGAATTACAGGTGTAAGAAATAATATTTTTTTAAGATTATGGTTTTTTGTACTGTCGTGTCAGAGATGTAGTGTGTGTGTCGCCATGCCGCCCCCTCACCCCTGTTGATCAACGCCTGCCTTGTAGCGATGAAAGATGAAATATTCGAGTAACGCGGGCCTGGGTTACCTCGTTGTAGTACGGGCAGTTGGTGCTCTCCTTGACGCTGGTGTACTTGCGCTGGTCGCCGACCTGCACGCACACCACTGGGTCCATGTTGAGACCGGCCAGCTGACGTGCCTCGATCACCGTCACACACAGCTGGAAGTCCTGAGCCTTCAGCGCCGAGCTGGTCTGCGTCGTCAGCGACTTCAGCCTGCCACACAGCACACACACGTAACAAGAGAAAGATTTAGAATAACGTTCCAGCATACTGGAAATCAGCGCTATGTTTGAACTTAAGCAAGTCGTCGATTTACGTCGGAGCTAGGTACCTGAAAACAGCGACGCAAATTGAAACGACTTAAATGGAGTCAAGACCAGTACCGCTCACAGCCTAAAGCCAAATCTTTTTGGAACATAATGTTAACACTGGTGAGCGTAAGTGGATTAACGAGCTCGCGCAACAATGGATAACGACGTTATTTTTAATCAGCGGCTACTTAAAAAATTGAAAAATGCGTACTCAAACATTAGCCACATTAATTTCAAACGACGTAAAACGGCATGACGTAAATCGAGGACTTAATGTCTTACTAAACGAAACCACATAGCTAACATTACTTCTACACAGAATCATAAAATGCTAATACAACTGGTAAAAACAAGTACCCGGTTTTTACGCCAAACATTAAAATAATTCTTAAAAAATACTCAGTTAAGGAAAAAAGGTATTTTACAAAGATATTGTGTAGGAAAAACAAAAACTTCTTGATTAAAAAAAAGTCAAATGTGGAATATTTTTACTCTACTATGAAGACCTAAAATACCGTAAACCATTTATATTCCAAAATGTAAAATTTAACAATAGGTAATATTTTTTCTGAAACATAATTTTTTACTGGAAGCTTTAGATAACATAAAAGTCAGTACTTACCTCTTTGAGATACTACATTTAATATTGCCGTACTTAAAAATAATTCTACTTTTCATCCTTCTGATTGGCGTTTATACCCGCCGTACGGTACATTGATACTTATTAGAAACGAACTGTTGAAAAATTTACAAGAAATACTTCGTCATTACCACACAACTATCTACTAAGAAAATTAAAAAGCAATACGCCGAAATAATAAAATAAGTTTATTTTTTATTGTTGCTCGTCCGCGAGTACGAAAATTGTTTGTAATGATTATTTTAAAAGTGAGTTAAACAAGTATGTTATACGATAGTTGGAAGATGGTTGGGTTGGCATTGATGTCGTGGAAATAGTTCTCCTGTATATTATGAACAGCGGATAAAATATTGAAAATCGTTTAATGGAATATGTACATAATGTGTTAATTTTCAGGAAATGAAGTAAAAAGTATATTTACATTTAGCATATGTTACAATATTTCATAGGTGGCGTAGTTAGTGACGGGGGATGAACAATGTACGTTAGCTTGCAGTGCAGCCTTCAGCCTGGCAATGTTTTGGCGGAAGGATACATAGTAGGTGTGAAAACAGAGCCAAACTAGAAGCAGGGCTTCCAGAAAGTATCAAGTTACCGTACGGCGTATAGTGTAAACCTAATAAAAAAAAACATTTGCTTGGCGTAATCAAATATTTTGTTTTTGCATGGTGAAATGAATATTTTCGTTGCTGAGTCAAATTTACTGTGTTTATATTTTGTCGCCCAAGCGTAACATTTCGTCACTACAAATAAATATTAGTTTGGCTGTACATAGATTATTTTGGCCCAATCGTTAAGAACATATACGAGGTAGTACTGAGAATCGAACTCGGGACCTCGTCTATTGACGGTCGCTCATTACCGTCCACGGCCAAGACTGAACGTTGGTAACACGTCCTGGCTCGTAAAACGAGTTAAATTTACGCAGATGCATATAAAATGTTACGGCTCTATTTTTCGTTTCCGGTAGGAAATATTATGTCGGACTTGTTTGTACCACAATGAAGCATCATTCACTTACAAATGCAGCTATAACGCTAATTGTGGCGGAAATGGCGAAATAACTCCCGCGGTGTGATTAAAAACAATGGCGTTCACAAACGGCAAGGTATGGTTGTCGCAGAAATGTGTAATGCTATACAAATTATTACATTTACGTCAGCCAAATATTTTATTGCCAGGCGTGTTGCTTTTGATAATTTTTTCTGGTAACCAAATAATTTTTCGGCTCAAGTTAATATTTATTTCGCTATTTATTACTCCAACAAATATTTCGTAAATACTCATTTCAACACGACCTCAACAAGCACGCGTTTATTTTAAAAATCGAGGACTTTGAAGTTTTGACTTTGTATTTTATTCGAGGGGTAAAAATATGCACTTGCTCAAATAACTGTCATGCAGTTGGAAATAGTGCAATGTAAGACAAATTTGTAGAAACTGTGATATATTTCTTCATTTTCTAAAGTACGCGAGAAACCCTCATATTCTGTTAAAGTTAGAATAGCTCTCTCTCTCTCTCTCTCTCTCTCTCTCTCTCTCTCTCTCTCTCTCTCTATATATATATATATATATATATATATATTTTTTTTTTCTTAAATTTTTTCTTGCAGCCCGCAAAACTTAGAATAGTTACTTGTCGGTAGAACCTCTGATATTTGGAGGAAAGAGTAAAATAATTTTTACCAGTTTGTTTCAAAGCATTACGTGCAAATTTGCAGCAGTACCCCAGTACTGATTGGCACAGTCAAATAAGTGACGACTCTGCACTAATACACTATGCCAATAACCATGAAGCAGAGCTGCAGATGTGCACGTAATGCATTCAAACAAGTTGATGCAGAATTATTTCCACAAAAATATCAGTGGCACTGCTAGTCGGCCTGTTAAATATTCTTTACCGAGTCCTGATTGAATTAATTTAGCTGCTGTGTACAGGTTTGGCTTTGATCTGCGTACTTGATCGAGAATATTCTAACATAAACATAGACCGTGCACAAGCAGAAATGTACGTTAACGATGGGAAGAAAGGATTTTTCAGTAGTAGTTCAGTTTCCGAGCGATAGATTGGTAATGGCTGAAATCAGAGGCAAACTTCACGGGGGATGAAAGGCAGTTCGGTAAAAGCTTGGGCCGGTTATAAAGAAAATTGTGGCACACTTCTTTCTATGAAATGCCGTAATGGTGTTTTTTTAATATTATATTTTATTTATGAAGAGTTTAAAAATAATGAATGATTTTGTTGCACATTCAACCAGCGTTTAATCTTAGAATGACAGCAAACAAAAAAGACGTACAGTTTTCGATATATTTACTCAAAGAAGTGAGAAGTTTTCTTATTTATCTATTACAAAATGTCTATTTTAGTCTAAGACTAGTAAATATTTTAACATTATTAAACAAATTTTATTAATTGAGACAAACACGTAATAATCTAACAGTAACTACCGTGCCGATATTAAAAGGTTTCAAATATGACACAAAAATTTAATTAATCAAATATGTACTACCAATATTGCAAGATTTTGAATGCTACACAATTATCTTGCAAAACTAAAAGAAAAACTCTAAATTATTTTTGATTGGGTTATAATGACCATTCTCTATTTAAACTCGTTCTGGGGCAGGAAGGACTTAATACTTCTTCCTGAAAGCGTAGTGTGACATTTTTTTAAATCTACCGATGGCTGGAATGTATGTATACTACATGATGTCAGTTGAATAGAGACATACTGTACTATGATGGTGTGCCGTACAAATCGAGAGCAAATAAACTGGAGAAAATAAGCACGCTTTGGGATATTTTGAAAATTGAAAAAGGCCATTGTAGTCTTGCCTTAATGTGTAATTGTCGGGAATTTAAACACATTTGAAAATCACATTATGGCAAAGACACAACAAAATCTCCCTCACATTACGTTTTTCGATAGTCATTTGTCTGTAAAACAATTACGTCACGAATATGGTTCCCTTAACAACTCTCTTGGTAACATACAAATATAAGAAAATGCACATAATTTGTACTAAATGCCACTAGTAGTAGTGTTTTTGCAGATTACAACCTTTGAAACATAGAATTAACTTAAAACTGGGTTGCGCATGATATTAATTAAGCACATTCTACAAAAAAATTTACGTTCCAAACCTAGAAATTGAAATCTTAGAGATTTGCAGCGGTGGGAGTTTAGAGGAAAGATGGGTTAGCAAACAAACTACATTGCTAACGTAAATAACGGCGTAAGTCCACAAACGCATACGTTTTTAACGTGTAATGAATCCGTAACCTGCAATTGGGTGCTTTTCCACACGCGTACTGCTAAAACAGCTTGGCCAAGTTATCTACACGCATTTGTTACCATAACTCTCCCTGCCATCTTCTCACTTACTTCATAATACACTACCGTGTTTATTCGCCTGTGGTCTGGTTGTGTATTAAACCCAGCGTCGTCCGAATTCCAATTAAAACACGGTGCGTAAATACATCTCTACGAAGCAGTTCAAATAAATGGATTACAACGGGGATCCCAAATCAATTACTTCGCTCGTAAATTGAAATAATAACGACATTTTCACAGCGCAAAAAAATTAATTAATAAGCACACATACAAATACAGTGGTTACACCTTCGTATTAGTAATATGGAAGTTTAAATCATCGAGAGTCTATTAAACAGTTTTCTGCTTTCTGTTGAACAGCAACACCAAATATATATATATATATATATATATATATATATATATATATATATATATATATATATATATATATATATATATATATATAGACACACCCACACACATACACACAGGATGTTCAAAAATTCAATGCCCAAAGTAATAGAGAAGATGAAGGAGACAAACACAAGCATATTTCGCCAGATAACCATGTATCGGAAACAAATAGTTTAATAGTAATGAGTATTCAGGGGTATCGGGTGTGATTGAGAAGACACCAACGGAAATTGTTTACAGTACATTATTTTTTTGATCACTGTTACAATAACTGTTAAAAATTAGCAGGGACTACATGAAAACTGAATTGTATTCTAGCCGTGTCAACTCGGAGGAGGAATTAGTTGCACTGGTTCTTGCGGCGGCCACACACACATACAACACACTCCACACATCTTCCAGCAAACACGCCACTCCTTGCTACGTCGACACCGGCTCTACGCTCAGGTTAATGCTGCTCATTTGAATCTTTTATAGTAACATTGATGAAAATAGTACTGTAAACAATTACCACTGGTGTCTTCTCATTCACACCCGATACTCCTACATACTCATTGCTCCTAAACTATTTGTTTCCGACACATGGTTATTTGGAGAAATATATTTGTGTTTGTCTCCATCTTCTCTGTTACTTTGGGCATAGAATTTTTGGACACCCTGTATATAAGGCCTACATAATTACAGATATTGGTATGCCACATTTTTGCTAAAAAAAAAACTGTTTAAATCGTTGTAGTGTAATGTTATATTTAGGGTTGGTTTGATTAAACCTCTGTTAACCATTTAACATTTGTTAAAGAGGATTAACAGAAGATTGGCAGTGTTATATCTTCTGTTAATCATTTTTAACAAATGTTAAATGAGGTTGGTGAAACCGGGCCTTATAGTTGATGTAACTGTATATATATGTAATGATGCCGCATTAATTGAAGAGACGGGACGCAGACGTTTGTTGCGAAAATAAACCTTCAGGTAGGTAAGTTTATTGCTTTTTAAATTATAAAATGAAGGATAGGACGTTTCTGCCGTTCAATAGAATTATATTATCGATAACAATAAGTCATAAATTATGAGTATGCTAGGTGCCTGCCATTTTACTTTTCTGCGTATAAAATATCGGTTTAGTTTACAATCATAGTAATGTTCTTTGGCTTACTTTCTGTCAATATGATCGAACACTTAGGACTGTATCTATAAACGGCTTTCGAATGACAGCCAACTGCTCACCAATGCTTTCTCTATGGGGATAGCAGTTAGTTGTCACTCGAAAGCCGTTTATAGATACGGGCCTAAATTACAGCGTGTGGAGTGCATTGTGACTGAAGTTTGATAAAACTCGGCTCTCCTGATAATGTCGGGATTACGTGGCATTACATTCGTAACAACCACGTGGAATTGAAGTATACGAAAACTCATAAAAAGATAACAGAACTCAACCAGAAGGCGTATTCATTTTGCTGCGAATACTTATGCGTATAATGCATCCTTTGACATTTTCATAACGTTTCTCAATGAAGAGATGAGATACACGTTACTGACATAAAACAGGAGGGAAAATTGTAAAAGCTTCGTGATATAGCGGATGTCAAACATAAACGAGAGTTGTCGTCCTCAGTTTATTCAACACTGAACAAGTTGCTTTGTACAGAATACTGAACAATTTTGGAGAAGATAGGTGACCAAGTTGACTGCAAAGTATTATATCCTGCAGAACAGTGAAAGTAGATAGTTCAAAGCATTACTTTATGAGGAATACAAAATTTATGTGTGTGTATATATATATATATATATATCCCACACATACACTAGACGGCCGGCTGCGGCGTTGCCCGCGTGAAGTTATGTAATGTAAACAGTAACTCCGGATAAAATATGTGATGAAGGCATTTAACAGCTAGCGTACTCAATAACAGTGAACTACTATTAACTGCCTTAGCTCAGTGTAAAGAGCGCGCGCAATATGCTCGTATGACGTCACAGTAATTCCCATCGCAAAGTCTTACACGGGATACGAGCCCGTAACCCCACCCCTTCCACACCACAAACTTTATACAATACCTGAGTGAATGTTAAAGTCATGCCGTGATAATTCTTTCGTATGTAGTGGCTACAGTCCAAACAGGTTTTATTTATGAGTAGGTTGGCAAAAAGAAACGACTGTTGAATTAATTCTCCGTGTTCATTCTCTTTTCTTCGGGAGACTGTAACATTTTACTGCTTTTCACCTACTTAATTTCGAATTTCTTAAAAACCTGAATTTGATTTGTAGAAATTTACATAAGCTTCATTCTTGTCAAAAAATCATCTCGATATTTCAACGGGTATAAGCGGTACAGATAATTATTTGAAATCACATTTTATTTTTTTTTAACAGCTTTTAAGGACGAATTTCGAAAAATCCTGGAATAATTTTTTTTTTATGTTTACGTATGATTTATTTTAAAACAAAAATAATTTCAATATTTCCACTGGTTTAGGAGATAAGTCGGATTAATTAAAAAATACTTTTTTTTTAAGAACTTTCAAGGACGAATTTAAAAAAAATCGTAAAAAGACTATTTAGATATTTACTTAAGCATTATTTTAAAAAAATACCTCACTATCTGAAATAGTTTAGGAGAAATCACGGATTAATGAAAAACACATTTTACGGCTTTTCACCCCCTTAATTTTCGAATTTCGCAGAATCGAAAAATTTGCGAATATGCATTTCATTGGGCAATATTATGAAGTTAAAGAATTTATGATAGCATTCCCGGTTAATTAGATATCAGGGATTCTTTTCAAACACCTTTCAGCGCTTTTCACCCCCTTATTTATCGAATTTCGAAAAATCCTTTCTTAGTGGGTGCCTGTGTGCTAAGTGGAAGCTTCCCTCAAAATTTCATGGTTCTGGGTCCAGCGGTTTGGGCTGTGCGTTGATGAGTGAGTAGGTGAGTGAGTGTGTGTACACACATAAATACACATATAAATAAATGTCCGTCTATACGGATGCGTTCCTGCGTTCCTTTACTATTTATTCATTTATTGGTTATCCGATTGCAACGCAACCTAAGCGAGTTTTGTGTGTGCGTCAGCGAAGTTTTCTGACAAAAACAATTATATATAAGTGAGAAAAAATGGCGGAACATTGGGGCCTGACCAAGTACTCAAAATATGTAGTGGAAAAATTTGTTTTTCAAAATGTTTAAAAAACGGCAATGATCCTGTACATAATTCTGTACTGCTTAGAATTTTTAAATTACCGTAACTTCAAAATATATTATTACATTACAATTTTAAGAGCCAAAGTTTTATTTATTTTTAAGAAATATATTGCAAATAGAAATACGTATTTTTACGAATTACTTTAGCTAATTTGGAGTACTAAGACAGAACTTTTGCGTGACTTTAAGATGCTGTGCTTTACAATCGGTCAAAAAAGCATGGGATTCTGTCATCTTATATAATTTCGTTTATTTTTAAATTTCGAATTGAATAATTGAAAACCACGCGAATAAAGTCGCGGCAACAGCTACTTTAAAATAAATTATTGAGATACATTTTTGAACACAATGTGTTAACTGACAACATATCATTTAATACAGCGCTACAAATTATACGCACGTACATATTTTTTAATTGCAAAATATTAGCACACAAGCATTTAATTGCAAAATATTAGCACACAAGCAAACACTTTTCCTCATTAACATATACAAGTGTTTCCTTAACATGATAAAATATACTTTAGTTTTGCAATGTGGTGTACTCTGTTTGCAGTGCAACACGAAAATACGTAAATATAAAAATTGTTTTTTAGTGGAAAAAAAATGCTGGTCGTATGACAGTATTTGTCGAGTTTATGTCTGAAGCATCCTGTATTGGACTGGGTGTTAAGTTCCGTGCAAACATCGTGTCATATTCGTCGTCAGTGTGATTCCAGCACAATTACTTTAACTATGACGGAATTTTAAGCAACGTTTACTTTCTGAAATCTTCAGTTCCGTATAGAAAAAATAGCACTTCATCTGTACTTTTTTAATGGTGAAACCGGAAAAATATATTGAATGTTGGGTACATTAGCAATAAAAAAAATTAGAGCGAAATTCGAGTATGGCATAAAAAGGACGTGTAACTGTAAAAAGTTTAAACGACGATACAAACCACCCAGTTCTTGTGTACTGACGATGCTGACGAAAATGTTAAGTAATTATCAAGAAATTACAGCAAAAAATATATTAATGTCTTTATTTTCAAAGTAGTAGTACCAACTCTCCCAAAATAATGTGTACGTGCAAATGCAGTTTGTGATTACGATATGAACACAATGGTTTCTGTTGATCAAAATAACTCATGAACTTTACATTCGGTGTCGTTTGTGAACCAAGCTGGACAGAGAACAGTGTTTACGTTACGTAAACTATGCATCTACGGATTTTTGCGTCTAAATCGTGATAGCAGGCGTAACGTTCTATCCTTACTGTTTTGTAGAAATATTAGACAGTTAAGTCTTCGCAGTATCACTTCGATCGCCTTCACACACACCCATGTCTTTCCAAACTAAACATACTCGCTCACGGTCGAACGAAAACTAGCTACGACATTCGTTATGCTCTAAAGTAAGTGTTAGGTTTAATCGTAGATAAATCTACCTCTTAGTCACTGGGAATATCTGAGATAGTGGCAATTAAAATATATATTTTATATTTTAGACAAAAGTTTAATGCAACGCCATGGTTCAGACTGGCATCTGTGTGCGTTAAGGTATCTAGGTAATGTTTTGTACCTCATGTAATTCACGTTCATTTTTACAGACACTCACTCTTTAGTCTTGTCAATTTAAAAAAATACGTCGCTAATATTTTCTTTTTAGCAGTAAAGAATCACTCAAAAACGCTGGAGTTTACATTGTACGTTTCGTTTTATTTTTGAAAACATTCTCCGCCTTGCGAAATAAGTATAACAGGGATCCTAATAATTTTTTGTGTGTAATATTCATATTAATGTGCGTATTTATGCTGTAATTATTTAACAGTTGTAAAATGTAAACCACGAAATTTGTGTTAATTTAGTTACTAATATAAGCGCATTAATAAGTAAACAAACATTATTATTATTATATTTTTGACTGTTTAAAGCCAAAGAAAATATGGGTAGGACTAAGATTCTTTTTCCTGACCTTTCAGGGGTGCTGGTAATATAGGCAAATACACGAGCCACAGATAATAAACCCTGCTGCAGAAACGCCTCCGACAAAATTTATGAGTAGAAACCGTGACGCTATGAATAATGTAACTCAGGAAAAGCATCTCATACTTTATTGTTTACGTATAACAGATGTAGCTTATCTTTATTCGTATTATTTTTTTAGTACGTAAGAAGTTATTTGTTCTGTCTTATTGTTGTACCGTAGTGTTAAAATAAATAAATAAAATGACAAAAACGACCCACTGATGTTTCACGTCCAAAATCGTAACTTTACTATTGTTTCTGATTCTGTAAACAACTGATGTCAACAGCGTACTTCGCACCATTGTCATCTTAGAAAAATGTTGGTTTTTCTCATTTTTTTAAAGTGCAGATGATTTCGCATCAATAACAATGCCAGTTCTACGTCTGACTCGGTCACTCCTTGTATGCAGGATTTTCTTTGGACCCACAAAGTAATGTAGCGCAGTAGTAAAAAAAAAACAAGTCTTGCATCTGAAGAATCCGGGTTCGATTCTCTGCACGGCCGTTATTAGTCCGGTTTTATTTTGTTTTCGAAATAACTGCAGACGAAATCTTAAATGATTCCTAAATATAGACCATGGCTGAATCCTTCCCAGTTTTCCGTTTTACTCTACTCTTATCGTGCAATCTTTACTTACTAGTAAGTGTGAAATATTAGTCACTTTACATTATTTTATGTAATTTTTTGCTATGTGTGCTATCATATCACGACGGTAATAATTTATTTTAAACACTAATTGTAAGGTTGAATATTATTGAATTTTTAACGTGTAGTGAGTTTTATTAAGACTACATTATTTTCAGTCAAAAACCATTCTCTTGTAATTTACGCCTCGCTAAGTTGTGTACTAGACTTATTTTTTTTTTAGGTAAACGTGAATTCAAACACAAAGAACAAAACTATATTTACAACTCCACATGCATGAAATATATCGATGACGTACGAGTACCCGCATATATAGCCTACATCTGAGTGTGGTGACACACTCTGCATTAATGGTCGCGGTACGACCGACCAGGTTTTGTTAAATTAATTATCTCTACACTGTGCGGGTTCATAAATTATGAATGAAACTTTCGTTGATGCAACTCGCTCCTCTCCTCATGAGTGATGCATGCTCGTATCACTCCTGACCTCACGTATTCGTAAAAATGCGCCTCTGTGTTGCGTCACCGTATAACGTCGATTGTGGTGGACGTTCATCAATTCACTTCTCGGTTTCGAAACTCGACAGTGTATAAATAAAACATGCTGATTAATAATACGTGTTGGAAACTTCCATATGACGAACAGTGGCGGCAAAACACTTTCCTTCAGTAGTGGCGCAAAAAAAAAAAAAAATAAAATAAAAGAGGCAAAACAATTCGAAATTTCAGAATTTTTGTTAAATGCAAAAATATTTTGTAATAGATTTTAAAACATATATCAAGCATTAGTCCGTGATATGAAGCTTCAGTGTGATTTTTTAAAAATATATTTATGTTCATTGGTGTTTGCCGCTTATGACAAGTTTTAGGCCCGAAGACCAGCACGCCCTCCTTCCACCCGCATTGAAACTGTACTCGGACGAGTGAATCAATGCACGGCACATATCCTCTTCTTTTCTTGCGACTCCTCTTGATGATTTTGTGCCTGTGCTAGCATAATTACTAAACACGGCTTTCTGCCGGTAATCCATTTAAAACTTGCCCTCCTCGCCAATCAGTGTTCGCCCAGACCCAGTTTTAATTAG